>PJEM01008106.1:44656-86847 GCA_004023845.1 Helogale parvula | reverse complement strand
TTTTTTTTTTTTTTTTTTTTTTTTTGGTGGTGGGGGTGGTTATGTTTAAATGAAGTTGCTTTTACAACACCAAAGACTTAATCATCCATTTCCTATATAAAAAATAGCTACCTTTCTGCATGGACCTCAAGTATACTGTAGTATAGAGGTGGAATTTAAGGAAAGGTATTAAGCAGGCTGTGTTGTAGCTTATGGGCAAGTAATAAATTGTATCATGTATCTTGAATGTATCATAGATAAGCTGCTATATAACGACTGCCACTTCAGGTAGCTGTGAAATTAGGTGATTAACCAGTTGGTACCTAACCTTCTAATTTCTGTATAAGTCTAATTACATGAAATAGAAGTGAGGGTTTTGATTTTTTACTTTGCTTTTCTGTTTGGAGTATCATTGTAACTACTGTATTGTAAATGATGGAAAATAATTGCATATGTTAAAAAATAAACAGAATTACATAAAAAACTTCTAAGATTATGATTACATGTATGTTTGGATAATTTTTTTGTTCAAATGTGATTTTGTCTCACATTATAAGAAGTGTGTGTAATTGGGGCAGAATTAGTACAATCTCTGGTGTTTGGGGAGATTATCTCTAGATATATTTTAATTAAAATGTAATTTGCATCTTTAACATATTTTCATGATTAAACTTTCTTAATAGTTTCTAGCATAACTCATTTGAATTATTAATGATGCATTTTAAAACATCTTTTTCAATTTTCCACCTTGACTCTAAATTTTTTTTAATGTTTATGTTTGAGAGAGAGAGAGACAGAGAGAGACAGAGCATGAGTGGGGGAGCAGCAGAGAGAGGGAGACACAGAATCCGAAGCAGGCTCTAGGCTCTGAGCTGTCCGCACAGAACCTCTGTGGACTCTCCACTCATAGAGCCTGGTGGGGGTGGGGCTTGAACTCACTAAAGGTGAAATCATGACCTGAGTCGTAAGACAGAGGCTTATGAGGAGCCTAAGTTGGATGTTTAACTGACTCAACCAACCAGACATCCCCCTCCCGACTCTAAAACCAGCTACAGGGGCGCCTGGGTGGCTCAGTCGGATGAGTGTCCGGCCTTGGCTCAGGTCATGATCTCGAGGTTCCTGGGTTCAAACCCCGCATCGGGCTTTGTGCTGACAGCTAGCTCAGAACCTGGAGCCTGCTTCGGATTCTTTGTGTCCCTCTCTCTCTGACCCTCCCCTGCTTGCACTGTCTCTCTCTGTCTCTCAAAAATAAATAAAAAAACATAAAGATAAATGAATAAATGAATAAATAAATAAATACATAAATAAAACCAGCTGCATCCAATAACCACTCAAGAACTGAGATGGCCTGGTCTGTTTGTTACCTTGTTTCTCACGCAGCCCCCGCCATAAGACATGCAGGAACATGTGAACTTGGGGCCGAATGCAGAGAGGGAACAGACTCTGAGTCTTCTGACTGTGCGATCCCATTGTTCCCCCCTCCTGCAGGAAGGAACCTGGACTGCAGACCTGCGATCTCCCTGCTGTCCCGCTGTGGGATGGGTTTCAGATGTGCCAGGTGTGTGGGGCACAGAACCCCCAGGAAAGGCACTCAACTGCTCTGATCCGGGCATCGCCATCCCAGGCGGGGACTGGATTGCCTACAGTCTGAGGTTGGCACCTGGCTTAGCTCCCGGTTGCAGCCCTTTTCCGTTACAGCAAATGCTCTCTTCATTTTCTGCCCCACCCCCCAGCCTCAAGTGGACAGCATCCCTGAGCCTCGGGGGTGTCTTCTGCTTGCTGGACTGAGCCTGTCTTCATCAGTCACCTCTGTTCCAGGCCCTCTCTCTTGCCCCCACCCCGGGGGGCATTCCCACAGTGAGTCTGCTGGAAAGCCAGTGTCCCCCTTCCAATTCAGCCTATCGTTCTGAGTAGGAACTCATAAAGACCAAGGTTTATGATACTGTCAGATGAATAAAGTAACGTGAAAAAGCAACCACAGCACATCTGGGATCAATTTCAGGGTTTTTGGTTACATTTTATAACCACCTCTCATGATCGCTGAAAACACTCTCCGTGAAGTTGCCATATAAGCAATTCTGGGAGGTTGTTGTCCATGTTTTTCCAGGTTTATCATGATGACGTTTGATGACATTAGATCCAGCTCAGTCCTGGATTTAACTGTGGGTTGTTTTACATAGATTTAGGGATTGGCTTCAACCTCCAAGAGTTGTAGATTTAAGCGTTAACTCCTTCGAAAACATTTAAAGTACTTCTGGCTATCACATCGTTTTTCACATTCCTGTTCTGCTATCCTGGCACACACTTCTTTCTGTTTTCATCAATGAAAAAGTACATGGCTTACAACGATCCTTTAATTAAGTTGTATTAACACTATTTCAGGTGACACCACTTCAAAGGCCACTTTTACTGAGGGAGGTCTCTCACAAAAATATCCCAGGCAGGTATTTGGTATTTGGCTAATATTCCAATGTACAACCACATGGGATTCACTGAAACCTTTATTAGGCGAGTCTCAGAACTGACACATAAGCCATCAGGCCTTTCTTTCTTAATCATGTTCCTCAGTCACCAATGAAGATGTCATTCCTTTTTTAGTAAAGTATAAAATGGGATGTTGACAAAGCAGAATTTATGTGTGAAGCAATCTAGTGAGACCATCCTAGCCAGACCTATCACTGTTTGACCCCTACTGATAAGGGGAAATCTAATCACAGACGGCAATGACCCCCCTTGGTAAAGTGGAAGCCAATCACAGATTGTGTTGACCCCATTGGCAAAGGGTAAAGCCATTCACAGATTGTGTTGATCCCATTGGTAAAGGGAAAAGCCATTCACAGATTGTGTTGACCCCATTGGTAAAGGGAAAACCAATCACAGATTGCATTGTCTCTCAGCTACTTCAGAACCGTGTATGTGCTAATGTTGACTGAAAGTTTTGAAACCCTCTAAACTTCAAAAGAGCAGGCAAGTGTTCTCCCACTTTGCTGGGCTTCCTCGGAAGTGCAAGAATCCCCTTGCAATCAACCAATTCCGGCCATGAACTTTCTCAGGCTGAGCATTTGGCATGCAGCGAGGACTCAGCTTCTTGATTCTCGTTCCCTGTGTTTGTTGGGTGTCCACATGCACCTCTGTGTGAAGCAAGTCTTCAGGGAAAGCTGGGATGGCAAGGTTTGGTGGAGAGCTTATATATTTAAAATGCTATTTGGTTTATAGATGTAACCATCTAGAATTCATTTTATTAATGGAAGAAAAATGGAACTCCAATTAATGAATGAGGTGGTTAAGAACAAAACAGAATTCATAGCATAAAGGAATACAAAACCGAATGGGATGCCTCGGTGATAATTTAGTTCACATGGGATTAGGAACGAAATTTATTGAAGAGGCCACTATTATGTAAAACGGATAACTTATGGAGAAACAACAATTGTTGAAGATGTAAAATGAGAATAAATCATTGTGTAGCAAAATTAAGATTTTAATTTTTAATACATCCTGAAATTCATCTGCAACTTTCAATACATTAAGAGAGCCAGTAAAATATAAACAAACAAACACAAACCTTGCTAGTTATTTGGTAAAAGTCAATAGTGTACAGAAGACTGTGGAACTGAAATCCCAAGAAGTTATCCACTGTGTAGATATTTGTCCATCAGAACTGACAAACAAAAAAATCCTAAAACAAACAGAGTCAGAATCACCAGAGTAACTAACTTCCTGTCCTCACTGTTGTTCGTGATTAAGAATAACATGTGGCCAGTCTCTCAGGAGCATAAGCCGTTTGGGGTGGCGGGAAGGTGGTCTGAGAGGACCCCAGGATTCAGGGAATCCAGAGTTCAGGGCCACTGAGGGCTTTGCCTCTCAGCAATCTCTCTTAGGTTGGATTCCTGAATGGAAAGCACAGAGCTAATCTAGCCATTTCTATTTTCCTTCTGACCTCCTTGTCAGGATCCTGTAATTTCAGCGGGTGGCATTTTAACAGCTCTTTTTGCGGCCTGTTGCAGAGGACTACTGTGGCTCGATGGATTGAAGGGTAATCGTCTGAAAGGAGAAAGATGAAAGAAAGAAGGAAAGAAAAGAGAAAGAAAGAAAGAGGGGGGAAGGAAGGAAGGGAGGGAGGGAGGGAGGGAGGAAGGGAGGAAGGAAGGAAAAAGGAAGGCAATTTTCTGGTAGCAGATGTAACAAAACTGTTTGAAAATCCCATGCTTTCAGTTATTCTGCAGTTTTTGTTTAGTTTCATTTTCTCTTTTTAAGCTCTAAAACGATGCATAGTGTTTCAGGGGCTTCTTCCTGTGGCAGCGAGAGCGTACCTGGGCACTGTGGTTTGTTTCTGTGGGGAACTTGATGGCTCAGTGGCCCTGGTTTTATTAATAGTCAAGGCTTTGATGAGAATTTTAAAGAAGGGGTTTTCCCCTCCCCCCTCTCTACCCCTTCTTTTATTAAAGTTGAGATTAAAGTCACAAAGTCTGGGCATCCTGTATCTTTTAAATGGCGGTGAGTCAAGTGTTTTCTGCTTCCTGTTGTACAGTGAGAGAAGTGGCAAGGGATATTTGGAATTAAATGCTGACGGTTCTGATGCTAAATGGCTTTTCTGACTTTTTTCAAACATATTTTCAGAATAAATCCCAGTTTCCTCCTGGAATTCTCCAGGCACCAACACATATTTGCATGTTCCCTGACTAGTTGGTAAGTTCTACTTTTCCTAATTCTGCAGGCATATTTGCCTCTGCTTCCTAAGGTCACTTCCTTTCAATCAATTGTCTCTTCAATTTTATTTTCCCTCTTTTATAGCCTGGCTTCAAGGTATGCAGAAACTACTGTTTCTTAACTAGAAACCACCTCCCTTTCCCTGGTACACAAGGATATATGGGAAAGCAAAACTGTCTAAGGTCTTAAGCATGGAGAGTTGGGGCCAGAGGAAACATGTGCGATCTTGAGACGTAAGTCTGACATTCCTCTTTTATCTTAAAAATAAGAGACAAAGGAACAGAAAGAACAGCGAGGCTGTATACATAAGTTATCCCTTTAAGTGCTCAGAGAAATGTGCTCCCCTTATGTGATGCCTATTTGCCCGATTGATTTCCTGGTTCTCTAGATCTTCAATCATGAAATATTAAACAATCTCTCTCTGAAACTAGAAATGACGCCCTTCTTCAAGACGAGACCTTCGTTTTTGACACTGCTGCTTTTTGTGGGTTTAACTCAGTGTAGCCACACAAGTGCCAAATCTTACTTCCGCTGTCACCAAACCCCATGTGCATGCTCCACCCTTCTGTCATAGGGCCACCATTGCATTTATGCTGCTACCTATTTATTTTCTCCTTATTACTTATTTTTTAAAACTTACATCCAAGTCGGTAAGCATGCAGTGTAATCACGTTTTCCAGAGTAGATTCTAGCGGTTCATCGCCTACATCTAACACCCAGTGTTCGTCCCAACAAGTGTCCTCCTGAAGGCCCCTCACCCATTTACCCCATCCCCCCACAACCCCTCCAGTAACCCTCAGTTTGTTCTCTATATTTGAGACTCTCTTATGTTTTGTCCCCCTCCTTGTTTTTTATATTATTTTTGCTTCCCTTCCCTTTTGTTCATCTGTTTTGTATCTTAAATTCCACATATGATTGAAATCATAAACATTTGTCTTTCTCTGACTAATTTTGCTTGGCATAATACTGTCTAGATCCATCCGAGTGGTTACAAATGGCAAGATTCTGTTCTTTTTGATTGCCAAATAATATTCCATTGTGATATACACACACACACACACACACACACACACACACACACATCACATCTTCTTTATCCATTCACCCATCGATGGACATTTGGACTCCTTCCATACTTGGGCTATTGTCACTAGCACTGCTATAAACATTGGGGTGCATGTGCCCCTTCGAATCAGAACACCCATGTCCAATAGTGCAGCGGCTGGGTTTAGGGTAGTTCTGTTTTAACTGTTTGAAGAACTCTCTTCTGTTCTCCAGAGTACCTGCCCCTGTACATGCACCTATTTATTATCTCACACTTTGTGGTAATGTCTTCCCCCTTAGGCCACCCTAGTGGCAGCGAACTGAAGAATTCTTTTTTAATTTTGGCTTTTGCATTTTATAACCTTTCACATGGAAATTTTAGTTTGAAATGCATTTTACCTTTGTGGTGCCAATGAGTACCAGCAGAGAATAAGACCATAAAGATAAACAGGACTTCGGACATATGACTGCGCACTGGGAATGCAGGAGTGTTCTGGGAAGTGTGTTAAAAAACTGAACAGTGGGATGCTTATTTGCAGGTCGGAAATGAACTCTTTATTGGATAATTATTGGACTTTTTTCAAAGTTGTCTGAGAGCATTCCCAGAAGTTTATAAAAAAATTAAAAATAGAGGAACCTAGGGGCACCTGGGTGGTTCAGTCGGTGGTCTATCCGACTCTTGATTTTGCCTCAGGTCATGATCTCACAGTTTGTGAGATTAATCACTGTGTGGAGCTCAGTGCTGAGCATGGAGCCTATGTGGGACTCTCTCTCCCCCTCCGTCTGCCCTCTCCCCCATCACATGCATGCAGACTCTCTTTCAAAAAAAATATATATGAACCTATATAATATATAGGCTGGGACTTATTCCAAAAAATATAGTTTCATGTTAAATTATAGAAATACCCTATATGAATTATAAAGTGTGTGTGTGTGTGTGTGTACACATACAGATAGATTATGTTTTCTTTGCTGGCTTAACATTTTAAATCCATTCTCATTTTTTAAAATATTTATTTATTTTTGAGAGACAGAAAGAGACAGAGCATGAGCAGGGGAGGGTCAGAGAGAGAGGGAGACACAGAATCCTAGGCAGGCTTCAGGCTCTGAACTGTCAGCACAGAGCCCGACGTGGGGCTTGAACTCATGAAACGTGAGATCATGACCTGAGCCATGTCGGACGCTTACCTGACTGAGTCACCCAGGTGCCCCAATCCATTACAGTTTTTAACTGTATGCTTAGAAGACCCATGTTCAATATGCACACTTTTTCTATGAGGCCCCATGTTTGGGTGTCTACTTAATAGATTTGGGTTTTTGTTTCTCCTTCATTGGCTGCCCAGGAAGGTCCATCCTACATTGTGAGTTTAGCATCTTCTTCATTGTCCCCCGTGCATCCCATGGTCTGTGCGCGCACGGCATGGCCAGCACCACGTCTGCCCCCTTGACTGCGCAGCCACTCTGCACACAAAACGCGCCCCCCGCGGAGCATGCCCGTGTGTTCCACGTCCCGGTGCAGGGACGGACAGTGGACAGACCTGTGGCTTCAGGTTGCACTGAACGGTTTCCTTTTCCTCCTGGTTTCCCCACTACAGATACCGCAACGAGCATTTGCTGTGCCCCCCGGACATGCTCTGGACAGGCTGGCGCCCCTGGGAACGGTGCACCGCCCAGTGCGGAGGCGGCATTCAAGCTCGCCGCAGGACCTTCGAGAACGGACCTGACTGCGCCGGCTGTTACATGGTGAGTACAGTCCCCGTCATTCCCGCCCCCTACGGAGAGCCGGGAGTCTGGAGCCGGCACTCGCCAGGTGCTCTGCACACACATGACACACGGCAAAGAGGTGTTCTGCAAACATTAACGTACTATGCATCTATAGAATGCTCTGCAGATACATGTGTAAACGAGATGCCCTGCATGCATAGATGCAGTGAATCACCGGAGTTTCTCTGGTCAATAAGAATGCCCGGAGGAAACGCTGCAAGGTCAGAGAGGCTTACAGGTTTCCTGAAGTCAAGTATTAGCACATGAATGATCTCTCTCAGAAACATTTCAGGTCTGATTTCTGAGCCATGACCAAAACGTGACGCTGCTTCATTCTGGTCACTGTATTTGGCTGGGGGAAATGGAGGGGGCTCTTCATAGGAGCCCACACTGAGCTCTAGAATGCAGAGCGAACTTGACCCACTATGAGGATAGGAAGTCTGTGAAGTCAGAGCAAGTTGGTGCCAATTCAGAGGGAATAAATCACGACTTACGGCCTTGGTTTTCTCTGCCTTAGCAAGTCATATTTCTTTTAAGACTTTAAATCCTTGAATTTTATTTGTGCGAACACCTTTCCGAAGGTCCATTGTTGCTGTTTCTACAACATCTGCCATCTGTGAGAACGACTGAGTGCTGAGGGCTGCAGGGCGTTCCCCAGGCGCCAGAGCCACAGAGCGGACCCCCAGGGCGGGGAGGTTCTGGGGGCAAGTTTCCCCGGAGAAGGTCTTGCTTACGTCTCTCCCTGCTGATTTTTCCAGTTGTTCTTTGCATCGCTTTTGTCTCTTGGTCCGTGAGGGTGTCTGATGTTTTTATATTGCGGTCAAGTTTGTTTTTGTGGAATGCAAAAAACTACATCCCCCAATTATTCTTGGGAAACTGAGAGAGAGGAAGAAGGCGATGAGGTGCTTTGTTAGATAGGCCCACCCCAAGGAGATTTCCGTGATCAGGATGCACAATAGGATTTCTTTGCCTTCAAAGTGGCCAAGGTCTTGCAGTAGCGTTAGTAGATTTTATTCATGATTACAGAGATGGTAATTTCCGGGTTGGGCTGAGCTACTTTTGGGTCAACAAAAATCTTAGTCTTTATGTATGGTGATATATTTATTGACTTGTCAGATGCTCAAATTTAAAACTATTTTTATAAAAGTGAAGGTAATTCAGGTGGTTACCAGATGTCCTAGGAAAATAAATCAAATATGACGACGATTCTTTGCGGAAGCCTGTCACTTCGGTGCTGGGGGCTGGGTGTCAGGGACTGTGGTCATCTGTCTTGTCCACTGGGAAACCACAGCCCAGCTTGAGTTGTTCTTGACCTTCTCGCTCTTTAGTTTCTAGGGCTTCGTGGGACTAAGAAATTCGAAGACATGTGGCATCATTCATTTGTTACTGGCTTCATAATTATATCCATAAAATGTTTTACTCTAACAAAAAGTACATTAAGGAAAGGTAATACATCTGACATATATAATTATTATAATATCTTCCTTATTATGTAATGTCATGTAAATGATTCGAGTTCTTCAAAATGGTGATGGACTTGTTGTTTAATTTGTATTTCTATTTATTGACTGATAACTTACAAAATGAATGCAGTGTTAGAATCTAGGAGGGCTCGACCTAAATCGCTAATAACTCTGGTTGGGGTTTTTAGTTTTCTTTTTTCTTCCAACTACTTTCAACTGGAATTTACTTTCTTGCAGATGTAATTAGCATAACTCATCAATCTATTTCTTTATGGTAGAAGTACAAAAATGGTTTCCTGCTCACACAGCTTTTTTGTGTATTCCAGCTCCGTCTCACCCAAGGCAGGGGTGCCGGCTCGGACACATTGGGGAGTAGACACAGCTTCAAGCAGAAGCTTTATTTCTTTGAATTGCTTAGACAATGTATCATCTCAATGAAATGCCCAAGAACTTTATTTAAAAAGACAAGTCACACTGATTTTGTGTCTTGTGTGATCTGTACATCCTAGCTGCAGTCTTCAAACTTGCAGCCACGAGTGTGATTGGAGGGGGTCCTTTGTAGAAACTAGTTCTACGTCTAGGTACTATATTAATTTGACATCATGGATGTGAGTCTCTGCTTCCCAGAGTCTGGCTGGATGACTAGTCAGGTGATACTTGAAAGTCTCACTCTTTCCTAAAAAGGAGGTGATAATCCTTCCCTCCCAGAGTCACTGTAAGGATCACAGACTGTGACTTCTGTGAGGCTCTGGCAGAAAATGTCACATTCACAGCACTTTAGAGCAAGCTTTTCTCCGACTCTCATCATTTAACGTGTTAAAAATTAAAACAAAACAAAAACAAATAAAACCTCATTCACTTAAATCTTCAGGTTTTATGATGTTATGATCAGGTCTAATGAGCTCACAGTGGCAGGAGAATGAGGAAATTATCAATGGCAAGGGAGTATAGATAAAGGTAAACTCATAAAGAACATGAAGTTTTATATTATTGTAAATAATAATACATTATTGTAATAATACCATAGTGTAATATAATTATTATTATAATAAGCTAACTGATGTAAAATAATTAAAAATTACAACTCAGAAAAAAGGAAGATGAGTCCAGGAGATTTAGGCTGAGTAAATAGAATTACTTCTCAGTATCATGTAAGTCAAACTCTCCCTCAAAAGTTTAACAGATGTGTAAAAAAAAAAATAGTTTAACAGACATGTTAAAGAACAAGTAAACATTGGGCTAGATACATCCAGGGCATTCCAAACACAGAATCAGTGTTGGTTTTTCAGAAGCTGTGTCCCTCACTGAAATTTCACATGAAAGACAAAATAGCTGGCCGAAAGGCTTTGATCAAAGATACTGACTTTGAACACAGAATAAACATAAACCTCACTGATCCAGGAGAAAGAACCCCAGGGGACCTTTAGAGGTCAAAAAGAAAGACCTTAAAACCAATACATGCTGGCAAAGAGGTTCTTTGAAGGGTAATCAAACTTTATGTAAGGCACAGTGTATTGTTTGTGTCAAATAATGCTATGAAGGAAGCATTTAAAACTAAATGTATCGTGATTGGAAGTTTAACTAGATTTGTGATATGAACACTAAAGACAATATTACAAAGCACCTTATTACCAAGTGCTTTTGGAAGTATTCCGTCATGTGGTCCTAGATTTCCAGAGAGACCTCGGCACTTACCTGAAAGCCCACAGCCCACAAAGCTAAGCCTCCATTCAGATCTCGTGCCCTGGGCTCTTCTTTCCAGGACATTGAGGTGGATCTAGGACACTGGGGTGGATTCAGAAGAAACAGAAAAGGCCTTGATAAGTGTGGTGGTGAGTGCAAACATCACACCCAAGCAGGCCTGTTCAAAAAGCCCAAAGATGGAGGGACACTTGGGTGGCTCAGTCAGTTAAGCATCAGACTCCTGACTTTGGCTCAGGTCATGATCCCAGGGTCATGGGACCGAACCCCGAGTTGGGCTCCATTCTGAACTTGAAGCCAGCTTACGAATCTCTCTCTCTTTCCCTCTGCCCTACTCATACTTTCTCTCTCTAAAATTAAAAAAAAAAAAAGGCATGAAATGAACACTGTAATTGCACAGTTATTGCATTTACTTATATTTGCAAATATTCCTCCTTAAAGGACAATCCCTGATTATTCCAGACGAAACATGATAATCTATCTTCATAAGAAAGGAAATGCGAAATTTGCTTTCAGTTTTTCAAAACATCTTGGTGAAGAGCTTGTAAATACGAAGGACTGTCATAGTGAAAATGTCAGATTTTGTTAAAACAAGTTGAAGCATCTTGAAAAAGAAGTGATGTCAGTGCATGTGATCCTGTGCTGTGGCAGATGGCCACAACGCTACAGTTTCTAGAATTTAGCATCTCAGAAGTTCTGCAATCAAGTGTAAAAATGATGCATGACGCATATGGGGAGAAAAGAAAAATGATGGATTATAGGAATTAATCCATCAAAAGTCTGCCTCTAGGACATATAAATAATCATCTGCAATCTCTAGAAATTACAATTGGAAGCTGAGAGCTGGAGAATTTTACACACAAAAAAAGTTTATAGTATTGGGAGACTGTGGTGTGATTTTCATTCATCTAAAAAAAAAAAACAGAGGATCTATTCTATTTTTTAAATATCTGCCTGGAATACATCAAATATTATTTGATTGCAAAGTTAATTGCAAAGACTTTCAAATATAGCAGAGACTTCCTCTTGTAAACTTAAAAGTGCATATGTGCATATTTAATAAGTTTCATGATAAAACATTCCTTGAGGAAAACCACCAAATCCCCCAAGTGTACTTAAGCAAATATACAAGTAGCGTCTTTGGTCATGAGCTTCAGCTGAACGACCATGAGTTTGAGATGTTGTTATACAGACTGACGTGAGAATGAGCAGCATGTGTAACAAACAGGCCCGGTGTTAAAGATGCTGGATTTGTAACCATTATAACATGAGTAAAATTAAAGCCTTGACTGGAATTAAACAAATCAGAGAACGCTCTTTTCCAACCTCACCTATGCATCAACTTCTGTAGTTTATTGTAACACTTCTGGCAGTTCTGAGCTAATCACCAATTTCCCAGGGAATGTTCCAGTTGCCATTTTGCTGATTTCACATACCCTCCAAATTGGGCACTTCTTTTCGGACAGTTTCTGGAGCTCCCCTGGTTCATCTCTGAATGAATCAGGTACTTGCCGCTATGATTAAAGAGCAGATTCTCAGGACACCTGCATGGCTCAGTAGGTTAAGTGTTCAACTTTGGCTTAAGTCATGATCTTGCAGTTTGTGGGTTTGAGCCCCTTTTTGGGCTCTGTGCTGACAGCTCAGAGCCTGGAGCCTGCTTTGGATTCTGTGTCTCCCTCCCTCTCTGGCCCTCTCCCACTTGCACTCTGCTTCTCTCTCTCTCAAGAGTAAATAAACATTAAAAAAAAAAAAAAAAAAGAAAGAAAAGCAGATTCTCTTCCAGCGATATTGCTAGTTCATATGTTTTAAAAAAACATTAGTTGATTTATTCTGTTTTTATTATTGTCTTTCTCTGCTTGCTTTTGTATTAGTTCAGTTTTCCCTTCCTCACTCTTCAAGCAGGAAATCTTAAATCATCCACTTGTAACCTTTCTTCTTTTCCAATGTAAGAATTTTATGGAGCAAATTTTACCCCAAAGTAGCCACGTTATACAGATTTTGATGCGTTATGATTTCATCTTTGTCCCAAGGATTACTGGTAAGCATCTGTTTCATGTCTAAATATTTGTACATTTGTCCAGATATTTTACTCTTGTCCAGATGTCTTTCTGTTACTGTTCTATTTTAACTACTTAATTAAAAAATAGTCAACATTTTAATTAATATGATTAATTATTTTAATTAATTGGACCAGATCGATAACTTGGCATGATCTTTATTCTCTTAAAATTATTCAGACATGCTTGATAGCCAAGATATGGCTATGGCATTTGAAAAAAAAATGTGTCTTCTGCTGCTGTCGGCTGGAATTTTCTATAAATATCATTGAGATCGAATTGGTTGATATCACTGTTCACATTTTTTATGTACTTACAGATTTTTTACTTGTTCTGCGAGTTCTGAGGATTGTTGAACCCATAGCACATCTACTCCTTTCATTGACTCTGGGTTTGCTTCTCCTTCTTCCGTACTCTAAGTATGCACACATTCATTAATGTTACTATATCCTCTTGCTCAACTCCTGGAGCCCAGAGGTGCCTTTTCATCCTCAGCAATGGAATTCTTGTTCTAAAGGATACATCAATATTAACATAGCCTCTGAGGCTTTGTTCCTTTTTTTCCTTTTTTCTTATTTACTCTCTGTACTTCATTGTGGTTGATTTCTATAACAATGTCCTTACATCCACTAATCTTTCCTTCTGTAATATCTCAACTGTTAACCTTACCCAGTTTGTTTTTCATTTCAGATATTATATTTTTTCAACTCTAATAGTTCCTTTTGAATCTTATGTGTGTTTTATAGTTCTCTTCTCTTTGTCTTTATGTCTTCCTCTACTGTCTTAAATACACGGAGGTCACAGGTGACGGATCATCTACTAATATCCATCTTCTCCATCACTTCTGTGCATTTTTTCCTATTAGTTGGTTGTTTCCTGGTTATTCAACTTACTTACTTCTTCTTTGCGTACAAGAACAATTGGATGCCTGTCACTATGAATTTTACTTTTATGAGTGCTAGATTTGTGTGTGTGTGTGTCCTATTAAATATTATTGAGGTTTGTTCTAAAGATGATGAAATATCTGTTTACAATTCCCTAGGGAACAGTGGTTTATTAGCTGAAGTAAGATGCTTTTTATAATCGGTAATGAATACAGATATGATACTAATAAGTAGCAACATATAATACTCGTTATTCCCTTGTACCAGATACTATATTTGGATTTTATTTTTATTTTGATAGTTAATCCTTATTATAACTTAAGTATGGGTGTCCTCCCAGAATTCATATGTTAAAAACCTAACTCTCCAGGTGATGGTAGTTGGAGGTGGGAACTTTGAGGGCTGAGATTAGCTCTCCACTCTCTACCATGGGAGTTCCTGAGAGGAAGGTGCCCACGAGCCCACGGACAGGTTCTCACCAGACCCCAAACCTGCTGGTGCCTTCATCTTAGACTTCCCGGCCTCCAGAACTGTAGCTAACACATACTTGCAGTTTAAGTGACCCAGTCTATGACCATTTTGTCACAGCAGCCCAAGCAGACTAGGACAGATCTCACAGATGCTTAAGGACCCATTTCGGCAGACCAGGAAACAGACACTCAGCAAGCATCCCCCCTGCCCCCCATCGCACAGCACCTTACCCTGTTTGGGCTGCTCTAACAGAGTACCACACACTGGGTGGCATATAAAGAACAGAGATTTGGGGCGCCTGGGTGGCTCAGTCGGTTAAGCCTCCGGCTTCGGCTCATGTCAGATCTCACGTTCGTGGGTTCAAGCCCTGCGTCAGGCTCTGTGCTGACAGCTAGCTCAGAGCCTGGAGCCGCTTCCGGTTCTGTGTCTCCTTCTCTCTCTCTGCCTCTCCCCCTCTCATGCTCTGTCTCTCTCTGTATCAAAAATAAATAAAACATTTTAAAAAAAAAAGAACAGAGATTTGTCAGGGCGCCTCGATGGCTCCGTAGATGGAGCGTTCAACTCGTGATTTCAACTCAGGTCACGATTTCACGATTTCATGAGTTCGAACCCCACTTCAGGCTCTCTGCTGGCAGCTGGAGCCCGCTTGGGATTCTCTCTCTCCCTCTCTCTCTGTCCCTCCCCAACTCATGCAGTCTCTGTCTCGCTCAAAATAAATAAATAAACTTAAAAAAATAAAAAGAACAGAAATTTCTCAGCTGGAGGCTGAAAGGCTGAGGGCCCAGCGCCAGCACTGGTGGGGGCCCAGTGAGAGCCTTCTTCCAGACTGTGTCCTCACAGGGCAGAGGCCAGGAGGGGAAGGGGGCTCTCTCGGGACCCTCCAAGGGCACTAATTGCATCACAGGGATCCACCCTCATGTCTCCTAATCCTACCCTCCGCCCAGAGGCCCCGCTCCTAACAGCATCACACTGGGGGAGAGGGCTTCCACCTGTGACGTTGGGGGAGGGGGGACACAAACATTCAGTTCACAGCGCACAGCTGGTAAGAGAAGTCGGGCGATTGCCAACCACGGCCTTTCCACTCACTCACCTCCCCACCTCACGCTACAGGAAGCGCATATATTTCAGGTTTTCAAATAGCAGAAACAAGCAGCAGTCAGGTCTGTGAGGTCCCTGCCCTGTGATGCTTAGTGAGCGTGGCTGTGAAACACCACATCCTTCCGTCCGTCCTAGAAGATGCCCGGCCACGTGGGTCTTGAGTGCAGAGTCAACACACAGAAGACCTCGGCTGCAGGGAGGTCTGGCACAGACACGAAGAGACATGAGGGTTAGTTGCTTGTTTGAAGTAAGGCAGAGGAGACAAACCTGCTCTCCAGATCCCAAAAGAGGTTTTACCCCTTTTTTGAAAAGCAGCAATTCAAGTCAGAGTCCAGAGTGCACTTTCATTTTCTCTGAGCATCTCCATCTTTCCATAGGCCCTGAATGGCCCTTGATCACAATTACTGCTCCCGGTGTAATAATGCATCAAACAAATCAGGCTTCGGAGGACTGAGACCACGGAGCTCTCACCATCCTGCACTGTGTTTTTTTCTGGGCAGCACTCAGCTCATTCTCTCCCTCCTGGCTGATGGGCACTGCATCACGGTGAGTGCCAGACTGGCAAGGGTGCTCATCTGTGGCCACAGATGGAACCAACGAGGGGTCTTGTGCCTCCCAGCAGGCTGTGCGTCTAAGAATTTACTGGTGACTCATCCAGGTTGGACATTCTAGAATCTAAGTAGCATCAAAACTCAAGAAGCTTTTCCTATAAATTATGAACAAATTGTCTAGTGTTGATAACAGAGTAACCTTAAATAATAGACCTGCAGTTTCTAGAATTTTGAGTCTATTGTAATGGTAGTTGGTCACTTACAAATACCTATGCCTTTTCTCTTTTTCTGAATGGCCTTCACATTCAGTATTTTATTTTATCTTATTTCAAAAATTTTAACTTATCTTGAGAGAAAGAGAGCAGGGGAGAATCAGAGAGAGAGGGAGACACAGAATCCAAAGCAGGCACCAGCCTCTGAGCTGTCAGCACAGAGCCTGACACAGGGCTCAAACCCACAGACTGTGAGATCATAATCCGAGCTGAAGTCCGATGCTCAACAGACTGAGCCACCTAGGCCTGATTTAAAGTATTTTAAATCACTTTTCAATTGCATCATCATGAGTGCTGTATCACATGCTAATTAAAATTAGAACCAAGTAATGAACTTAGTTTCAAGCACCCACATTAACATTCTCCTGATACTGCCTGTGAGAAACACAGATGCGAGGCACTGTTGGTCTTAAAAACCTGGCATATGAAGAGACAATTGAAGTAAAATTATGCTTCAAAGTTTTTTTTTTTTTAAGAACAACTTTCTGAATGCAGACATGTAGTAGCAATTTCAAGAGATCATTTAGCAAATGTTACTTGAAGCTCTTCAGTGTGTTAGTTCTGGTTGGTGGAATTAACTTAATTTCCCCAAAACCGACATTTTTTGTTAATGACCTGGGTATGCCAAGACCTGAAAGAAAGTTTTAAAGCCCCAGTAGCTAAAATCTTAATGCTTTGACCTGTAAGACAAGGTACTGATGGAATTCAAGGCAAATTCAATTCTCACTCTAGCTACACACCCACGTTTTGTAGCACAAGGTTCATCCATCCCCAGGGCCTTGTTTAACATTTTGTAGTGATTTAATTTCTTGTTAGACACAGCCTGCGGACGATGTGGCCCGAAACAACTCATGAACATATAGCAACATAGGGGCACCTGGGTGGCTCAGTAAGTTAAGCATCCAACCTCAGGTCAGGTCCTGATCTCACAGATTGATGGGAGTCAGCCCTGCGTCGGGCTCTGTGCTGGGGCCTCAGAGCCTGTTTGGGATTCTCTCTTCTCTTTCCACCTCTCTCCCTGCCGCTCCCTGACTTGCGCTTTAAAATTAAAAATAAACAAAGTAAGAAAGAATATAGCAACCTAGAGATTTGTGGAAATCAAAATTTCGATCTTCTCAAAACTTAATTGTAATTAGTATACCTAATTGTTTAACATCAGAACATCTGTGTCATGCCAGCCCATGGAATAAAGACAAAGGACAAAACATGAGAAGAACATACCAGTTTCTGAAGTGGGTAGCTGTCAAACATGGTGGGTATGGGAAACTTTTCAGTCAATTAGTAACTTGTCATTGAAAAGTACATCATCAAGAAATTTGTGTTTGTTTTACTAAAATAACAATATTGTGCGTTGTTTAGAAATTAGGGAGAGAGAATGAATCATTTCAATTGAGATGCTTCTCTATTTGACCAAGAAAGATGCATGTTTTTCCATAAGCCCCCAGCAGCCTGCCCCTCACCTCCCCTGTGCCTGGGCCCTGGGGCCACTGGCAGCCACAGGGCAAGGCGACAGAGGGTGCCTAGCTTTCTAGCTCTGGGGCTGGAAGCAGGTACTGAAGGAAGGGATTGGACTGGCTGGCATGTACCTGTTCCTACAGTGATATAGTCAGGCCACAGGGACTTCTAAGAGGAAATAATTTCTAGAGAGTAGCAAAGCACACCACTCTGCTTGGATGCAAATGATAACTGGGTTTCCTGAACTGTTAAATTAAACATGCATAACTGATTTCCTCTTCCTGCTGCTGCCTGGCCTCTGACAATCCATCTCTCCTCCTGTCTGAGCGTGAGATCCATCACCCTCAGAGTGGAAAATCCTTATTATTTTACTTGTCCCTTGTTTGCTGGTCCCTTCTTGCTGTCTCCAATATTTTTTGTTTCCATTCCTTGCTTTGCTGGGACTTTTTGATTTATCCCATCGCGGGAGGTCTGTCTGAGAAGGCAGTGGATATTTATTCCCGTCCATATTTCAGAAGCTCTGAGCAGGGGCCGCCCTGTCACACGACTTTAAGGGAGTCATCCATTACCGCGTGCCCTGCACAGCCTGCCTCACTGGAGGAGGCAATGCTGCATTCAGGCCACAGAGGAGTGGCTTCATGGAGAAGATACAATGTTAAATTCCTCTTCTGAAAAGAAATTTATTTGCAGCATCGTCTCCCATGGCCACTGCCTTGTCTTAAGTCTTTATTATATCTCTCTTGAACGCTGCAATGGCCTTCTGACTGATGTTCTCATCCGATCCTTCCTTCTTGCAAAGATATTTCAAGATCCTGAGACGCACTGCTCCCCGTGTGCTTAAGGGGCCTCCCTTTGTAAACAGAATACGACATAAACGTACTTGTGTGGCACTCGGAATGTTTTTTCCAGCTCTGGCACAATCGCTACTCCAGCCCCCGGGCATTGGGCTCCTGCCATGCTGGTCTGCCCACCATCACCTTCCTGTCACCTGAACATCTCACCTTGGCATCTTTACTCACTCGCTCCTGTTGCGGGAATAGAATCTTGTCCACCTGTCAGTGGAAATTCTTCCCATCTCTAATGGATGGAGGGCATGTCCTTTTGGCCAGCATGCGCACTTGACTCTTTGGGAAGTAGCTCTCCTAATTTGCAGACAGTTGTGTGCAGTGTGGGGTGGGTCACAGTGAGTTGTCCTTCCTGACCAAGGGTGGGACCCCGCCGGGCCAGCAGATCCAGATCCGTGACCCCTCCTTTGTCCCTTCCTCCATCCACCTGCCTGGAATGCAGATGTAAAGGCTGGAGCTGCAGCCACCATCTTGGACCATGAGGTCTTGGAGGGCAGTGAGCTAGTAGGAGCCTGGGTCTCTAAGCATTTCATGGAGCAGAGTCCTGAATTACATGTCTGTGAGTTTTCTTACCATGAAAAAATAAGCTTCCTCATTTGAGCCACTGTTATTGTGGATTTTTGTTCTTGCAGGAGAATCTAATCATGGGGGTGATGGGATAGGGCAGTAGGCCATTGGGAGCAAACAATGAGGGGAAGGGAATTTATAGGGGAACGAAGGAGTTTAGGTCTCAGCGGACCAGCAACTGAGGTTGTGCACCAGAGGAGCATGGTGTGATTTTGAAGGAAGGTGGCTTTGCCCCAGGGAGGGCAGGCACCTGGAGGGGAGGCACGGGTGGCATCTGACTCAGTGTAGGGGAGAGGGGAGACCTGAAGCCCAGGCCCCATTCCAGAGTGAGCCCGGAGCTGCTCATGGGGCTTTCTCGAAGTACAGAGAAAAGGGGTGAAGTAGAAAAGCAACCTTCCCACTGACTCTTACTGGCCATGGGAGCTGCGGGGGGGTCCAAGGGGAGGGCAGGGATGGGGCGAGGGGAGCCTCCCGTGATCTCTCTCTCTGTAGCCACACCTGGCTCTGCCAAGGCAGTGAGGACTCCCAGCCTCCACCCCGCCCCCCATCAGGGCATGGCTGCCTTGACTCTTTCAGGGCCCTTCGTGGGTCCTTGCTTTTAGTGACCGAGTCCAATGCCCTTCCTCTGAGGAAGCGGGACCCGGCAGCACTAGCGGGCAGAGAAGGGGCATCTGGGAGGGGGCCTTCTTGGGCCAGCAGGTGCCTGATGAGCAAAGGCAGGAGTGAAGTCACCAGCCACAGCGTGGTCCCAGGGAGACGTCTAGAGGTCACCGCACCAGCGGGAGGCTCCAGGGGCGGAGGATCCGGGATCTGGATCTGAGTCCCCGGGCCAGGACCACCGGGAGCCGAGCAGCACGGTGCGCGGGTGCGGGTGGCACGGGCCGCTTTGCTCACCGGGGGTGTGATGTGCTCATCAGGACGCCACGGCCTAACCCTCGTCGGACAGGTGGGTGAAGCAGAAGCCTTTCCAGGGTAAGAGGGAAGGTGCAGCTTCGTGACTCCAGGGGACCCAGCGCTCTCTTCTGGGCCCAGCTGAGTCTTATGCTTAGGGCAGCATAGAAATTTCCAGAGCCCTCCCAATATGAGCAGCAGAGCCTCTGGCTGGGGAACTGGCCAGACCTCAGCCCAGCGGTTCGTCTTCTAGTTCTGTGGGTGTTGAGGAAGGCGGGACCCGATGGCCAGTGAGTCATAGGAGAGCCTGATCTGTCTGCTCTGCGGGATATTCAGAGAACATTTAATATGTCCGCGGCGCACCGTCCGCGGTGCAATATTCAGCAAAATTCAAACAGTGTGGGCCACCTGCTAGGAACTGTGAGATGAAGGTCTATGCATAGAGACGCGAAGCTGGGTTTGAAGGGCGTCACGAAGGCTCCCCCAAGCACACTCCAGGCTCTGCTGGAGACTCCCCGGGTTTCCACACCAATCCTCTGTAAGAACCCCTGGGGTCTGGGGTGTGCAGAAGGATTTCAATAGACCATATTTTTTAAACATTAGCGTAGGTGGCTGTGAAAGTATTAAGAAGGAAGCACTGCATAGCAACAGAAAAGCCTCATCAATAGGAAAAAAATCGAATTTTCTGTTCTAACTCTGACCTCTTCCCGGCTTCCGTGAAGTGAGAATGGACTCCTGGACTTTTTCTCATCAATTTTTTTATTTGTGCCTCGTATATCATCCTTTGTTCCTTTCATGAGTTCATATGAAAGCGCATAAAACCATGCTTCCTTAGGCACAATTTCCTCCAACAAGGTGGTTGGGGACAGTTTTAATAAAACATTCATTCAGGTCACTGAGCTGCTCCTGGCACAGTCAGCACATCCAGGGACGGATGTTAAAGACCTGAAGTAAAGTCTTATCTTTGTGCCGTAATCTGGGAAATTCTCTGAAAACTTAGCAGGCTCAATTCTAAAATCACACAGGAAAATAAATACCTATTTTCCTCTTGCTGGTGTGAACCGGCAGCAAATAGGCAGGCTGCCCCAGCCCTCAGGGAGCCCTGCCTGGAGTAAGACCTTAATTAGAGCTCAGGTCCTCTTACCTGGACTGGACCTCAGTGTTGGCTTAAGTCATCTGAGCAGCTAGTCCCTGGATCTGATCCCGTCGTCACCCTCTTCCTGCCCTGTCTCTGTCTGTTAAGGGCTCACCAGACACTAAAGTGATGGCAGAAATTGTTCTAACTGAGCAAAAGCACTATGATTTATTGAGTCACTAACACAGTTTAGGTACGTGCAGTGCAAGTCCCACCGACTTATCTTCACAATAATCCTGCAACGTGGATATCGCTAGATGTATTTTTAAGAACGGGAACTGGATGTTGAGAAGGTTGACTTGCCCAAGAAGCACAGTCAGTACTGGCTGAGCCAGGGTACCTGACGGGGTCCCTTGGCTTCTTAGGTCCTCCTGTGTGATTCCATCTAGAACCTCTGTGTGCTCTGGAGGACAATGACAAGTCAGGGAGTTGGTGGCTGTTTCATGAGGACCTACTGTGTCCTTGCACTTTTTGAATCATTTTTAATTGAGTATTTTATGAACGGCCTCCTCCTTAGATTCATGAAGGCAGGGACTGTGTGTGCCTTTCTGCCATTGTATTCCTGACCTATAGCAGAGTACTTGGCATATAATAGCTGCTCAGTAAATGTTGATATTTCTATTGAGTATAACCTCTACCAAAGAAAACCCCGAGTTGGGTGGCTTTTCTGTCCTGCACTGGCGTACCCTTTCTCCTGGAAACCCCTCCTTACTCCCGAAGACCCACCCAGCACACACAGTCTTTCCGGGTACTTGCCCCAAAGCCCTCCCCTCCCATCTCTGCCTGAATCATGTTCATCTCCATGTGAGGTATTGCCCTTGTCTCCTGAAGGACTTTTCCATTCATGGTCTCCGTCTCCCAGCTCCTTTCAAACTATTCACAGTGTCTTGGTTCTTTAATTGCCTGTTCCGTATCCCATCCAAGCCCCCCTTTCCTGAGAAGCCACTGGCTTCTCCATGATGCATGAGGCGGTGCAGGCTTACAGCCAGCTGTTGTAACCCGGCTCTCCAGAAAAATAATAGTAATACAAGAGAGAAAGAAAAAGAGAGAGGCAGAGACAGACAGGGGTGATTTCCAGTGTTTGCCTAAATATATATATATTGATAGAGACAAAGAGAGTGGGCAAGGGAAGGGCAGAGAGAGAGGGCGAAATCCCAAACAGACTCTGCACTATCAGGCTCAACCTCACCAACCATGAGATCATGACTTGAGCCAAAGCCAAGAATCTCACGCTTAGTCGACTGAGCCACCCAGGCGCCCCAGGCCTATCTGTGTGTTAATACTCCCATTGCACTCCCATCTCAAGCTGTCAGAGTGAGGTCTCTGAGCCCAGAGCTGCACACAAAGGGATACACATGATTAGCTCCAGGTGCCCGAACGGGACTGCTCTGTCACACCACTGCGTGCAACCACGGAGCGCTCCGCCCTCTTTGTGGTCCTGGAATTTCCAACGTAGCTTCCGTGAGGAGGTTGCCAGGGATTCGGCCACACCACAAACAGCCTGTCGGCTTGATCTCACTGGAAAGAGAGGGGTAGGTTGCCACCAATGAAGGAAGAAATCAGTCTGTTTGCTAGAGATTTTCCTCTCCAAACCTCTCTCAGGGGACCCCTCGTGTGTGCCCTGTGGCTCCGAACTGTGCACCCCAGCTCCGTCCTGTTCCAGGGTTCAAGGCGGGGTTTTGTAAGGTGCTCAGAGGTAACCCCCACAACTTCCAGGAGGTGGCGCCAACCACAGGATGCCCGCCTGCTGCCCCTCCTCCCAGATGCCAGCTCCTCATCGGAGTGGCTACCTGGTCTGGAATAACCGCCTGTGGGCTCTGGTTGGACTGTCCAAGCCACCCTGAAAGTCCCCCAGAGAGTCCACAGCAGGCTCCACTGAGGTCTCCCCGCCCACCGAGGGGCAGACACACCTCTCTGCTCTGCTCCATGTCCAGAGGTCACTGTCAGGTGAGCCACACAGTGCATCCAGGGGCAGACCCAGGAGCCAGTGAGGAAGTGGACCATGGCTGGGGAGCAGAGCGTCTCCCCTAGGGGTCCCCAGATGGGCTCAGTGACCCGGGCACACAGGGAACGGATGATTCAGAAGAGCACAGGATCTTCGCTGATTTCTCCTCCACTTTCAGGTCCTACCCCCACCCCCGACCCCAGGAAAACACCACCAGCAGCCTCTGAAAACCAGTGTCTTTGCCTGTCTGTCACCACACAGCACCACCTTCTGAGTGTGAAATCAAGGTGCTATAACTCAGGACTTACATCTAACCTCGCTTGCTGCCACTCTGTGAGTTGTTTTTAAAATTACATCTCTGTCAATAACCTTTGTCAATATTCCCAGAAAATATGGAACCACTTTCTAAAGGAGAGTAAATCGTGCCAAAAGGTGATGAAAATCTCTGCTGTTTTCCCCAAAGTAACCCGTAACCATGATCCAGTTGCCAGGGTGGATTCCGTTGTCTCAGGATCATTGTCATTTGTCAGTAAACGGACTGTCGCCCCTTTGTTTGGAGGGTTGGTACGAAGTTACACTGTGAGAAGCCCCAAGCGGTTCCATTGCATCATTATCCAAATTCCGGGAGCCCTTCGACTCTGTTTTCATAGGAAAAGAACTTCCTTGCTTCAATTTTACCTCTTTCCCTTAAACATGTTTATTAAGCAATGAAATGTGTTAAGAGTTGGGCTTCCTTAGAATTCCTCACCTGCCCTCCACTGCAGCCAACAAAGGAGATTGTGTATCCCTGTGGCGTCTTTAGGTTACAGGTGCTAATAGTTATTGTTATTTAGTGTCTTAATAATGTGTCTTAGATGCCCCTTTCTCAAGTGCACTGTGGCTTACTTCCCATAATTAGCAGGTTAACGAGCTACCTTGCCCTTGGAGCGCATTTCAAGAAGCAGTTCTCTCTCACCTTGGTGAGGGGCCCCTGAGTCTGCGTCACCTCTGGGTGGGAGGACTAGCCCTGTCTGTGGGGGGCTCTGCAGAGGCCTCCTGGGTGCGCAGAGCATTAGGGGAGCAATATGTGTGTGAGGCTGGTCTGGTGTTTTCCCTCTGCGCTCCTCTCCTGACTTGTGCTCTGGCTAAGCATTCGGTCCTCAGAGTCCCGGTCAAGGCAACGGGGTGATTCTGGTCCTGATCAGCCCTTCACCTCCAATTTCTGCAGCTGCCCCTGAGCTCCCCATGGACTTAGCCCCCGAGAGTGCCATCGCACCCCTTCCACAGCACTGAGCCACAAGGGCTTAAAACAGATCAAATGATCTCAGGGAATGAGCTCATTGGTGAGTTGTTATCTCTCTGACTCTATAAATCTTAGACCATAGGTGGTAATAAATTCTGACACTCCAGACTCTGGGTGAATTGGGAGATTTTTTTTTTTTAAACAAAGTTTCTTTCCCATTCAGGAGCAATCCTGTTCTATTTCCTATCCCTCCCTTGTGTCCTTCTTTCCTTCCGCATTTCTCTCAGCCTCTTGCTTTCTGCAGGTTGCCTCTCTGTGGATCCACTTGGGCAAGAAGCTATCTTTTTCATATTTAGCGGGAGGAGAAAGAAACCCCATGTCCATCTTCGTCTATTAGCAAACTGCTGTGCCCCCCGCCCCCCGCCCCGCTTGCCTTGGAGCGTCCATCTGCCTTCGGACATTGTTTTCAACGTGCCTCATAGAATATGTATGTGGCTGTAGCATCTTGGCCAAGAAATTATTCCATTTTAGCACAAGCTTGAGATATTTCTTACATTCTAGCTGGAGTGTGGTACTAACCACCCACTTGTAAGACCCTCCTCGGGTCAAGCTGACCCTAATGGAAAAATGCCAACCATTGTTTCACTCTCCAACCCTTTTCTGCTTGAACAATTAAGGGTTGGGAAATTGAGCTGTGTAAGGCAGCCGGTGCTGGGGTGCGAGGGCAGTGAGGTTCTCAGGGCGGGGGACCACAGCCAGGAGGGTCTGAATGCAAAAAGCCACCTGTCAGGGCGTGATTAAAGTTCGTGGCTGCCCTTTGTAGCCGGAGAGGCCAATTCCGATGCTTCCGGGGAAGAAACGAAGGTTCGGGTCCTGAGGCAGACGTCCTCCAGAGGAAGAGGCGGAGCTAGAAGTGTGTGGCCTGTTTTCCCGCGCAGGTTTTTGTCCCAGAAATTACAGGAAATTAGGTCAGCCTGGGAACCGCTGACTGACCGTAGGGATGAACTCATATTTAGAGCTGAGCACATTGTTTGTGATAGTTAATGTTCCCATTCATTTTCTTCTATTATTATTTTTTATGTTTATTCATTTTTTGAAAGACAGAGAGAGACAGAGTGTGAGTGGGGGAGGGGCAGAGAGAGACGGAGACACAGAATCCGAAGCAAGCTCCCGACTCTGACTGAGTAAGGCACCCAGGAATCCCTCCATCACTTTCATTTGAAACAGAAATGCACATATCTCTTGTCATTGTCCCAAAGCCACTGAGCCCCGCGTTGAGGCGCCAAATGTCTAAACCTGAATCCAGGTCCCAGCGCATTTGTTCCCGGCGTTCGGCTGCACCTAACTCGTCCGCCCCTACCGGCAGGGCAGAGAATCGGCGTGGGTTCTTTTCCTGAGGGAGGGAGAGAGACAAGGGGCAGCGGAAGAGGGAGACACAGCGAATAAAGACACTCTTCACGGTTTCCGATCAGGCAAGAGAGAGAGAGTTTATTGAGAGAACTGTCTCTTATAAAGGCTTTCAGGGCGGAGCAAACAACGTAGCTGACGTAGGTCGACGTAGGTCGGTTGCTAGGAAACAGGGTTAAGAGATTAAGACTGGAGGGAAAGAGGAACCGGACTCAATTGTTTTAGCATGGCGCCTGAGGGGCCAAATACTACCCTGCCTGCAGGCGATTGATCTTTGGTCTTCTGGCTTCTCTGACAGGGAGTGGCGCTTCCCTGCCTATTTTGCAACTCCCTTCAGGGAGTGACAAATCTGGCTAGCAAAATGGCGAAGCAGCGGAGCAGCTCAGATCTCAGCTGCTCCCCACAATCTCTACTAGAGTAACCAAGCACCTTTTAAACAGTATTGTGACAACATTCTGGAAAAAAAAAATGAGGCAGTGAAGCTATTTTTGCTCTTTATGCAATAATAATAATAATAATAATAATAATGTATTAGGGAGTATGTCAGCACATCCTTGGAGCCCTGAGAGAGAGGCAACAAATCATACATTTTAGTAAAACACCCCAGAGGTCTTCAGCTATTACACATCACATTATTTAGATTTTTTAAAAGTTTATTTATTTGAGGGAGACAGAGACAATGCAAGTGGGAGTTGGGCAGAGACAGAGAGAGACAGAGAGTCCCAAGCAGGCCCCGCACTGCCAGCTCAAAGCCCCACATGGGGCTCAGACTTAGAAACCCTGAGATCACGACCTGAGCTGAAACAAGAGTCAGACGCTCAGCGGGCTGAACCACCCAGGTGCCCCTTTTCAGATTTAAGTTAAAACCTCTGTTTTTACTTTAGTGGGTGAAGTGCTTAATCTCTATGTCCAGAAGTCCAAGGTCATCCATCTGTTTTTAGAGAGCAGTAGGACGAGGAACTCCTCTTTATTTTTCAAGGTGAATATTCACAGGGTTTGAACATGGTACCATGGCTTCTCAACTCTTCCCCTTTGGGCCCATCCGGAAATGGTGAACTGGGAGGAAGGCCTGAGCTCTCCGTGGTCACATTCCACGTCCCCTTCGTGCCTCCGGTGGCTGAGCAGAATGCCACCGCGTGCTGGGTGGGAATGTGTTGTCCGATTGCTCAGTGTCCCTGTGCCAGAGACAGAGCAGGACCCCCGTGGGCGCATCCCTGGAGCACCAGTCACAGGACCAGTGGAGAGAGCTGGTTTGATTCTCATTCCTGCTGTGCAAACAGGAGTGAAATGGCCGCTGAGAGCCCTCGTAAACTAGGGTCAGTGAGGGCTGAGGTTTCTACCTTCTGAAAGTAGCCCTGAGTGGTAGCCGTGAAAACTTGTGGGCTGCTGCTCTTGCATAAAGCAACCTTTTGTGGCATCTAAGTCCTTGGTTTCTGGTTCAAGGCTGGGCAGCGCCCCCTCTGCTCCGCCTTTGCATTTGGGGAGCCTTCACCCATGGGCTTTTGGTCTTGATTCTCTGTGTCTCTCTGTCTCTCTCTCTCACTTTACCTCCTCTTTCAATTCCATTCTGCCCAAAGTATTTCATAAAGCTCCTGATGAATAATTCACACTAATGTACGAACGGTATATACATTTTAAAGGAGAAGCATCTTGTTCCAGGAGGAACGATGTTAATAATGTAACAGTGTAATGGTTTGATGTTGCGAGAAAAACAGAATTTAATCACAGGCATCTCCTCTGCCTCACGACCCGCCTGTCACAGACAGTTTACTAATAAATGGAAAGGAAGATATACTCGTAGATAATTCTATCAGGAAAGACCATCATGTGCTCTGCGTCTGCCTCCTCCTTCCTAGGGAGGCTGGATGCCAACACTTCTCCCTCATCAGAATGTTACTGACACACAAGGCACTCTTGCGGGTGAGGCCAGGCCAGCAGTTTGCCCCTGCAGCACATTGGTGGCGTGGGCATTCCCCGCCCCCCCTGCTGTCCCACTTTGGTCCTGCCGTGCCTCATGCAGAGCGGGTGTCTGACGAATGTCATCTGGAGGCTGACTCAATTCAATTAAAAGCAAAGCCAAACAAAACAACCACCACCACCACCACAGTGACAGAAAAAGCACCCAACAGTCCAAGCATATCACACCTAATCTTTCCAACTCCATAAAATTTTCCAGCAGACAAACATGTCATTTTTCATAGGAGACCGAGAGAGGACAATCTCATTCCTGTGCTTTCTCCTCACCTGCCTATGAAACGAAGTGAGAACAGAACCTAAGAGAAATATGCAAACTTTTTTTAAATAGAAAGTAAGTGCCTACTTTCACATTGCTATACTAACCCGACAGCAGAGAACAGAGCTAGCCCTACTTTGGTGGGTTAAAGATGGGTCTGTGGACCACAGAGGGACGCGGCAGTTGCTGTGAGCCAGACACGAGGCCCTGGACCAGAGGCCGATGAACCCAACAGACAATTCCACATCCTTCCGTCCCTACAAAGAGACAACTCTGAAAGGCTTCAGTGTGTGACATGTAAGGCGTCTGGTACGTCCGCAGGAAAGATAAAAGCACAGCACGTGGATGGAGGGTTCAGGGACTGATGGGAAATGTATGGCTGATGCAGGAAAGAACATTCTGGGCACAGATGGCAGCCAGGCCAGGATGCAAGCCTGGAGCGTGGAGGGTGCTGCGGACAGCAGAGGAGGTGAGCGGAGTCTTCAGGAGGGAGAGTACAAGGAGAGACCCCAAGATTCAGGGGTCCCCCAAGCCAGGCTTTAGAGCCCATTTTAAGGGCTTTGTCTTTACCCTGAATGAGATAGAAACCAACTGAGGAGGTTGGTCAGAGGAGAAACATTTCCTTAAATTTAAAAGCTCCCAGTTTTGGGGAGCATAGACTCCAGGAAAGTAGGCCTAAGGCACAGACAGCAGCAATTCCTAAAAGGCTACTGCAGTATCCAGGCAAGGGATGCTGGCACCTCGTGCAGACTAGCTGGGACGCGGAGGAGGAGAACGGGTCAGTTCGGGGTGCATTTGGGGGGTGACATGGACTGGATTGGATAACAGTTGGATAATATGGCACACAGGGTCTGAGAAAATTAAAATGTGAAGAACGCTCCACGGTGGAGTCCTTTTTGGAGATGGGAGGGCACAAGGGCATCTAACCAAAGCCTCCGGAAAAGCCAGAGCCTTGCAAAGCACTGCTTTCCGATCTTCTGGTGCTTCCGGCTGGCTCAGGGCGTCACAGGGGAGGGCGGGGCCTGGAGGTCCTGAAGCTGGAATGGGACCAAGGCCGAAGTAGCTGGCAGGAGGGGCGTGACCGGTAGGCATTCAATTAACTTCGGATTCCGTCTCCATGAACTGATGCTTGTTCCTTTACATCTCCCACCACGGCTCCTGGACCTTCTGTACTTGGCTTTCAGCCCCTGACCTACTGGGTAGGTGTGCAGCCCGCAACGGGTGGAAACCTGGTCTCACGGGCAAGCCCTGGAGCCCAAGGCGCCCGGCACCCAGCTGTCTCTTTCCCAGCCCCGCCCAGCCCCTTCTGCGCCTGCGTTGGGACCTGGGGCTGGGCGGTGGGTGGGGCTCTTCCCAAGCCCACCCAGTAGCAGAGAGATCAACATTGATGCTTCTCTAAGAACGTGGCCTGGCCCACGGGTGTCATTTAATTAAGGGCAGTTAACTGTAAATGAATCCTCATAACAGATCGGAGTCACAAAGGCTTGACACTTTACTCCTGGAAGAACTCCAGAAAAACAGATATGTTTTGGAAATACTATTTTTTTCTGAAAAAATTTTCCGACTGTTTTTTCAGAAGCTGTGCCGTGTTGTATTCTCACAAGCAATCGATTTGCGTCCCCATAGAAATAACGCTTTTTCGTTGCAGGTGCCCTCTGTGAATCGGAAACTGTGTGTGTCCCTATCATTTTTGTCACAACCCATTTCTTGTTAATAGTGAATTTATGAATCCCAGTTTTCTGCTTTCAAACCTCGCCTTCGGATTCCCCTTTTATTACTCAGAATGGCGCAGGATCAAAGAAGAAAATGGAGTTTTGATTATGGAGATTCCACTCTTTCTTGATTATGACCAAAAATGAGATTTAAAAACAAACACATGTTTAGTGCTGGAATCCAGCTCCAGCAGGTCCAGGGCTCCCTGAAGGATGGACGGTGTCGGCAAAAGAGAGTGAAAGAGCTTGAGTTTCTTTCTGATCACCAGGCAGCATCTCTGCTCTGTCTGTTTTTGTGTCTTTATTTATAGGTCAAGCCATAACATGACATCAGAAAACAGAAATTTTTGACAGTGACTAATTCTTTCTGATAAGATATTTTAATCATTGAAAGTGTCCAGAAACAGGTTTTACAGAAGTGTTTTTGTAGAACTATCTCATTCATTCTTGCATCAGTCCCCCAGATTAAGGAAGTAACAAACCTATCTTATTTTGTATGGGTTGGTTTTTTGCCAATAATTATGACTTTGTTTTTACTTAACAAGTTACAACCGAGTCATGTAATGCACTTACAGTGAAGTTGAGTAAATCTTATGACCAAGAATATAACAGGATGTTTTTAGTAAAAAAACAGGATAGCATACATATTATTTCAGTTAGTAAAGCTAAGATTAAAACATAGGTTAAGTTGTATATAGAAAGGCTAGGAGTTATTTTATCAGACTCATAAACTACAGGAGAAACAATGTTTGTTAACAAGTTGCTAGAGAAAGCCCTTTCTTTGATGGAAGCACAGTGGGGGCCTGTGTGTGCTGGCCTTGGACCTGGGTCTCCCACATTCTTATCCATCCTCATAACTGAAGTCAGTACAAGGGAGGATATTTGTAGAATGTGGACCTTGGGAGGGGACTATGTTCTGTCCTTGTTTCCTATTTTTTTTCTCTAATTAGGCTTTTTTTTTCCCTCCAGGCCAGATTTAAGTGCAATTTTTGTGTTTTTAACCCCTTCAAGTCTATGTTTTGGGTTCGCAAGACTAAAAGAATAGCCTTTTGTCAAATATTTATAGTGTTTAGATCTAAAATCCCTTATGCAGGGACAGGAAAAAAATTTTTTTGGGGTAACTGTGTGGGGAACATCGGTCCGATTTGGAATGCTGTAAGGCCTAACTAATGACAACAGGCTTATTTTCAACATGAGCAGTGGGAGGAGGAGGAGGAAATACCAGTTTTGCCTCTCATGGCAGGAGCGTGCAATCGTCTGCCATTTCCTCCCTGTGACTGTGTCATCCAGCAAGGCCTGTGCGGCTCCCAGTAGTTTAGAGCTTCCAGTTTCCTGTGAGGCTAGTCGTGATTCCCAAAAGCCAGGATGACCTCCCGCCTGGATTTCCAATCTCTCTCCCTGAGAATCTTCTCCTTTCTGCTTCAGGAGGTTTCAAATCACTTAATGGAGCATCAAACAGCGTACACAGCAGAGTTAGGATTCAAACGCAAATCTCTGTTAGATAAGGTTATGTTGGTATTGTAATAGATAATACCCAAATCCCCAAGTTTAACACAGTAAAAGTGTATTTTACACCTGTAACGGTCCCACATAGAGATGGTTGTTAGTGGGACTAGAAGGCTGAGGGACCGGGCTGATGGAGGCTCTTACATCATCAGTCTGTGTGTCCTATGACCCCACTGGACGTTGTCCTCTAGCCAGGCTGGGAAGACAGTGGTTGGAGACAACAAGCCTGTTTCTGACCATTTCAGCCTGGCAGGGACACGCTTCCTTGATGAAAACAACTCTCGTATTTTCCCTAAATCAATGGGAGCATCCAAAGTTGGGGGGAGTCTCAGGGACATGGAAGAGAAGTAAAAATGGCTCTGTTTATGTCAGTGAGATAATGCAGACCGGCCAGAGGAGGACTGTGAGGTTACGATTTTGCCTGACACTTTATTTACTCCTATTGCCTTTACTCTTAATAAATTCTCATGAATTCTTTCATTCCGGATCTGCATCAGGGCTGGGAAGGGAAAAAGTGTCAATGTTGCAACATAATGAAAAAAAAAATAGTAGCCCTAAGTTCTAAGCCTGGTTGGCTGTAAAGCTCAGTGTGGTTTTCCCCCAAAATTGTTCAACCCGTGTTCTGAGTGTGAATGCCCATTTTCAGGGAAGAATGTGTTCTAGGTCTCTGTCCACTGATGAAACTACACAATATGTCCTTAATGTTTTCTTAATTTTTATTTTTAGATAGAGAGATGTGTAGAAGAGGAGCAGAGAAAGAGAGTCCCAGGCAGGCTCCATGCACAGTGCAGAGCCTGACCCAAAGCTCGATACCAAGACCCTGGGTTCATGATCTGAGCCCAAACCAAGAGTCTGACATGTAACCGACTGAGCCACCCAGGCGCCTGCAAGATTCTCTTTTACTGAACTTGATGGCATTCAAGTCAATCAAGGGCAGGTTTGGAGAAAGAAAGAACAGAGTGGGCATCTATTAAGAATAATTTTGAGCCTGGAGAGAATTTATAAAAAGAACAATCAAAGGTGAGTTTGAAGAGGATGCTAGTAAGTGAAGCCACTTCTGGGCTTTCTAAATTTATTCTTGGCTGGTGGAAACTTGCCTTCTTCTTCACTGACTTTCTTCTGGAGTCACAGACCAGCTGGCAGCCACATGGGCCCACAGCAACTAACCGGGCTCTATTCAAAAATATAAGGCATGTTCCCTGTGTGCTCATTTTTTTAAATTTTTAATGTTTATTTATTTTTTTAGAGAGAGAATGAACAGGAGTGAGAGAGGGGCAGAGAGAGAGAGGGACACAGAATCCAAAGCAGGCTCCAGGCTCTGAGCTGTCAGCACAGAGCCCAACGTGGGGCTCGAACCCACAAAAGTGAGATCATGACTTGAGCTGAAGTCAGATGCCCACCCAGGTGCCCCTCAGTGCATTACTCATAGCTTTTCTCTCCTGTGTCTTTACAGCCCTTTTATCACAGCTGCAGACTGATTCGTCCTGAATGAGCAGACCGTTTCCTCCGCCCACTGGTCCAGCAAGGTGCACGTAGGGGCTGGAGCTGGTCTGGGTAAAGTGCTGGAGGAAGAACAAGGCACCTGTGGCCTCTCGTTGCCGGGGTTACAGGCCCTGAATGATGCCCTGTTGCCCCAAGGTCTCAGTGTGTCACCTGCTTCTCTTCAGATCCAGTGCAATGCATTATACGCACAAGACATCGAATGCCACCAGGCCACTTACAACAGTGTCTTTCCTTATTACATCTCCAGCTTTGCTAAAAGAATGATGATGAATTATAAGAATTTGCAGGAGGCAAAGAAATTCCTTCTTACGTATCTAATAATCCAGGGAGAGGTGGAATAAAACTGTTGTTTTGTCTGTGGAAGATGCATTATTTTTGTACCCCATGTAATAGGTTAAATTTGGAAGTTCACTTTTGATCCCACATCACTGCTTTTACACAGAACTCATTTAAATAAATATAATTCAAAATATTATACATTTCATGGTTTTCAAAAAGCAGTCTGTATAGAAGATGCTTGCCTTCCTATTAGCTCTCCAACTCATCATGCCCCAATCCAGTAAGTCTTATTTTAGGTGTGAGTCTGTCCCTGTACCAACTTTGTCCAGGGTAGTATGCTTTTTGAGGTCTAGTTTTTCCTTTCTATAGGTTTTCATCTCTGCTGTTTCTGTTGAGGATTTGAGTAGCAAGGGGTTTCCTCAAACAGTCTCTTTCTGGGCGCCTGGTAGCTCAGTCGGCTAAGCATCCTACTTCAGCTCAGGTCATGATCTCACGGTTTGTGGGTTCGAGCCCCGCATCAGGCTCTGTGCTGACAGCTAGCTCAGAGTCTGGAGCCTGCTTCAGATTCTGTGTCTCCCTCCCTCTCTGGCCCTTCCCTGCTCGCGCTGTCTCTCTCTCTCTCTCAAAAATAAATAAAACCATTAAAAATTTTAAAAAATAACAGTCTCTTTCTTACTTTCCCTTTTCTTGCGGCTACTGTGACCTTGCACATCACAGGATCAGGAGGATTAGGGTCAGAGCAGAATTAAAGCCCAAGGTTAATGAACAATGTTCTTGGGTTCCGTGGAAGATTTTAATGACTTCTGATTGACAAGTTAGAGGCCTTTTTTGCTTTTTTCCCCCCAAGTTTCAGATACATATAGTTTTACCATAAGGCCTAAGGCGGTATAAATGACTCATGTACGTACCACTAAAGTTCTTTCATTTGGCAACTAAGTCTCTGTTTACAGAGACTCTGACTTCTTATGAGAAGGTGACATGTCCTGACGAAAAAATAAACCCAACCACCAATTTATACTGTATGATGCAAAAACATTAAAACCACCAATAGTTTTATTTTATTTATTTATTCATTTATTTTTTAAAGATAATTTATTGTCAAGTTAGCTAATGCACAGTGTATGTGGTGTGTTCTTGGCTTTGAAGATAGAGTCCCGTGACTCATTGCTTACACGCCACACCCAGTGTTCATCCTAACAAGGGCCACTGATGGTTTTTTTTAAAAAATAGTTTATTGTCAAATTGGTTTCCATACAACACCCAGTGCTCTTCCCCACAAGTGCCCTCCTCCATCACCACCACCTCTTTTCCCCCCTCTTCCTTCCCCTTCAACTCTCAGTTCATTTTCAGCATTCAATAGTCTCTCAAGTTTTGTGTCTCTCTCTCTCCCAACTCTCCCTCTTCCCCTCCCCCTGGTCCTCCATTAGGTTTCTCCTGTTTTCCTGTTAGACCTATGAGTGCAAACATATAGTTTCTTTCCTTCTCTGCCTGACTTATTTCACTTAGCATGACACCTTGAGGGTCCAACCACTTTCCTACAAATGGCCGTATTTCATTCTTTCTCATTGCCATGTAGTACTCCATTGTATATATATACCACATCTTCTTGATCCACTCAGCCACTGATGGTTTTAAACAAAATTCTTGTGAGATTAGCTCCAAAGAGGGAAACACTAACCATCAATAACAAAATTCTTGTGAGATTAGCTTCAAAGAGGAAAACACCATCAATACAGATGAGAATTCTGTCTTCGGTAGATCCTGATCTAGAAGCAGACATTTCTTCTAAACAAGGGGTCTAACAGCTGGTTTTCTGGATGTAGAAATCTCCAGGTGGACCTTGGAACTCATGATATAGGGGAAGAAGTTTCTGGGACACATTAGAGTCTAAAACCGTATCTCTCGGAGGTATTCAACTGGCCGAGAGTTCCTTTGAGCCTACACTCTAAGCCAGGGCCCCCTGGAAGGTAGACCGAAGTCATTTCTATATCCCAGTTGCAACATACATTTTGACCTTTGGGCGTTCAGTCCCCTGCCTTACTGAAACATGAAGTCAGAAGACCTAAGACTCTTGCAGGTTTGATTACTTCTGGGCTATTTCCTTTTGTAAAATATTTCTGTTTTGCCAGCAGACATGACTTCTTTGAGTATGCTAGGGAATTGGCTAGAGAAGTTACTTAAATATTTAAAAGGGAAATGTTGATTCCTGTTTCTAAAGCACATTCACAATTAGCAGAACTACTAAGATAATATCTCTTAGGTAATAGCAAATTAAAAATTGATGGAGACGAACTCTCAGAAAAGTACAAGACAAAGTGGGCAGAGAATCTGGGGTGGATTAAACTCTTTCTCAGAGGATTCAGACATTTGTAAGGACCAGCCAGTTCAGGCCAGTGGGAAGTCCTTATGCTTTATCTCAGAGCATGACTTGTCTCAAAGAATTCTACCATGGTTTGAGATTAATGGATTCACAGAAAAACTTGACTGGATGAAGAGTGACACTCCTCATGTGAAAGACGTAACAGTCCTCATAAATGACTCTACCTTCATAGCAAATGCAAATGCCTATTATACTATAAATACTTGAGCCAGGACCATTGCAATATTTTTAATTACTGACTGAAACTACATAAAATGTTAGCTATAGAAGAATTAAATATGTTTGTATGCCTGTTTTAAATGGGCAGCTTCATTTCAAAAAATAGGGACAAGTGATACAGTACCATGAACTGATGTCCAGACCTTCTTCTTCAAGTATGACAATTGTTTTACTGATGCCCATTTTCTGGGCCAGCGTCCTGTCTAAGATCTGCATTGCATTTCATTGACCTTTCTTTGCCCACTCATGCATTCTGAGATAGATTCCCAGTCTTTAGACATGCTTAAAGAGTCATTTGGTTTTAATTTCTTTGGAGATGCAGGATTAAGAACTCAGACCTGTCCCGTCAAGAACTCTGGGGCTCTGGTCACAGGTCTCTGTGGAAATTCTGCATATAAGCCATTTTATCTGTGTGAACCAAGTTTACATCACTTATTAAATAGGAAAGTTGGACCATTTTTTTCACTGTTTATTTACTCTTGAGAGACAGAGAGAGACAAAGTGTGAGCAGGGGAGGGGTAGAGAGAGAGAAGGAGACACAGAATAAGAAGCAGGCTCCAGGCCGTGAGCTGTCAGCACAGAGCCTGACATGGGGCTCGAACCCACAAACTGTGAGATCATGACCTGAGCTGAAGTCAGATGCTTAACTGACTGAGCCACCCACGCACCCCAGGAGTTGGACAATATTAAAGATTTTCCAATGTCTTACCACCAAGGACATTTTTTCAAAATCATTTTTATCAGGGCACCTCGGCTCAGGTCATGATCTCAAGGCTTGTGGGTTTGAGCTCTGCATTGGGCTCTGTGCCTGGAACTTGCTCCAGATTCTGTGTCTCTTTCTCTCTCTGCCCCTCCCCTGTTCACACTTTGTCTCTCCCTCTCTCAAAAATAAATGTAAAAATTTTTTTTAATTTAAAAATTATTTTTTTATCTTCCATGTTATTTATCTTATTTTTCTCAGGAAAAGATTTGGTCTGTTACTCAAACCAAATTACTTTGATCATTTGTAGCAGTCAAAATATAGTAATTCTTATAAAATAAGTAGATCCTTTGTCAGACATGCAAATAATAAATGAGCATTGGATAGATATCATCTGTGTTCAGAGAAAGAGAAATTGATAACTAAATGGAACATGCCACAGTTTCATAACTTTCTAAAATATCAACTCAAAACCTAGTGAATACGCCAACTTGCCTATCTGATATTGGAGAGTTTTGAGGGGGGAAAAAGTGAATAATTTATTTTTCTGACTGTTGCCTCCGGACTTATGCAGCCAGCATATGTTCAACTGCATGTAGTTATATATACATCAGGATTACAGGCTTTGGAATATCACAGTTTTTTTCTGCTCTGAGTGGATTTCAGTGCCTAATGTGCGCCTAAGAACATGGCTTTGAAAACTGGTAACAAAATTCAACTTTTACAATATCCTGTGTAAGAGGTATTAACGGTTCTATTACATTTTATCTTAAAAGCTGCATTTTGACTATGTAAGATATACTTTCAGATAACATTAAGTGTCCTTGTTTTTTAAAAGAATTCTGTGACTGTAACGGAGACACTGTGCTGAGCCTTACTGACACAGTCCACCTTGAAGCTATCCAACCAAACTCAAAGTACCTACTAAATATTAAATTAAATTTGTTAAATTAAATTAAATTAGATTAGATTAAATGTGTTAGCAGCCAGGAAGCTTCTGGTTACAGTCCATGAAAAGTAAGCTTGAAGTACGTGAGGTAAATGTGAATTCATTTAAAATCAAGGTTGGCATTTTTTCCCCTTTAGGTAGATTTTTGAGTCTTAGAAAGCAATGTATTAAAACTTAATAGTTTTTAATATACAAGTTCTGGAAATCAGGACAACTTCAATATAACTTATTTTTTTAAATTTATTTTTGAGAGAGAGAGAGAGAGACAGTGTGAGCAGGAGAGGGTCAGAGAGAGAGGGAGACACAGAATCTGAAGACAGGCTCCAGGCTCTGAGCTAGCTGTCAGCACAGAGCCCGATGCAGGGCTCGAACCCACGAACCGTGAGATCATGACCTGAGCCGAAGTCAGATGCTCAACTGACTGAGCCACCCAGGCACCCCATTATAACTTATTTTAAGGTAAATGGCTCTGGGGCGCCTGGGTGGTTCAGTCAGTTGAGCATCTGACTCTTGATTTTGGCTCAGGTCATGATCCTAGGATAATGGGATTGAGCCCCACGTTGGGCTCCAGGCTGAGCATGGAACCTGCTTAGGACTCTCTCTCTCTCTCTCTCTCTCTCTCTCTCTCGCTCTCTCCTTCTCCCCCACTCTCATTTTATCTCTCTCTCACATATAATAAACAAACAAACAAACCTTAAGTTAAGTGGCTGTTAAGGTTATATTATTGTGTAACCTGGAGCTATTGTAAAATATAATGTATCTATTTATGTAATTCATTATATTTATTTATAACCATTTAAAGTCTCATATAACAAACTTTGAAGAGATTGTGAGATCCTATGCAGTCACGCTGTCACACCTTATTTTTCAGGCAGGGACCTGAATGAGTCCAGAGAGACACAATGGCATGTGAAGCATGGCAAAGTCGGCCTCACCCCTCGAGGGCTCTGCTGTCCCACTCACCACTGGCTCTTCCGCACCACACCTCACACCGCTTCTTGGCAGGACCGAACCCGTGGGTGTTGTTTTTCCCTTGTCACCTTAAAAGAGCACAATGGACAGAATGTATTAATAAGTGGGACAGTTACATGGAGAACTGAATGCCACACTCCCAGACATGATGAAAAGGCATATGATAGGAGCCAGACTAGTCTCTGGACAAAAAAAAAAAAAAAAAAAAAGGGAAAAATACAACGCAAAGCATAAGTTGATTACTGGGGGAAGAAAAGTTAAATGAAGGAACGAAACACAAGTCTTTGACTTTTTTCTCTTTCTTGGAATCTATGGTAAGAATAGCGCAACCTCTTCGAGACGACTCAGTGGTTTTAGCGGAAGTGAACATCGAGCAAGCCGAAGAGCCGTGAGTAGGAGATCCCTACATCCTGAGGTCTTAGTGCTAGCTGAGATCCACAATAAGGAAGGAAATGGTTAGGACAGCCTCGCATTAGGGTTGGTTCTATAATTTCTGTCAACTCATAAATAATCTTGTAACTCATGATTCTGAAAATTTCTGAAGAGAGAAGCAGAATGCTGTTTCTTACATAATGAAGACAATATTGTCCTTTTTTTGTGTCTCATGGACCCCACAGGCCGACCGGATCAGAAATTCAGGGGGCCGTTCCAGCCCCCCAAGTTTTAACAAGCCCTCCAGGTGACTAGTGCTCATTGAAGTTTGAGAGCTACGGCTGTAAATCATGCCCATATGTCCATTTATGCTTTCCTGAAGGCTGTACAAGATGAAAATAATATCATGCAGCTGGATTTCATGCATTTAGAATCCACATTTTCTGCTTTCTTAATGTATATGGGACTATAAAGAGAAAGCCACACTGATACCTCCCTCATCATGGGAATAATAGCCTTTCTGCAATAATTCCCTGAGAAAATGTTCAGGGCATAAAGAAAATGGGCACGCCTCACTAGCGGGGCTGTGCTGTTGGAAATCGACCCACTGTCTGGAATCAAAAAGATTTCCTAGGGTAATTCTGAGAGTGTCATCCTTTCCACTGAGAAACAGTACACAAGGGAGGAAATTTCAAGCCAGTACAGACTTAGGTGATTTGAATTCAGAGATGATTATTCCCCAATTGGTAACACTCCTGGGATTTATGTGAAAGGAGGAACAGCTTGTGCACTAATGTTCATCTTGCTGACCGATAGTTTTAGCCACCTATTTCTTGGTTTGGATTTGTAACAATTTTCCACTTGATCTCCTGTCTTCTAGGAGTTTGAGGTCCCTGGTACTTTCTGTCTCCTTCACTCCTGGGAAGCACCTGGGTTCACCTTAGCTTCCCTTGGATGGAGGGAGGAGTCACTGCAGGTGCCTCTCGGTGGGACGTCAAGTAGACATTCACAGGATAGAGTGAATCAGCCTAGAAAGAGAAATCTCAAGTAGAAAAATGAGTTATAATTTGTCTCTTGATTCTTAAGGGAAAATGAAGGTAGAAATTATAATCCACTTGCACAAAAATCTGCCCAAATGCTTTGTCTTTTTTGTTATAGATTCTCAAAAATTTGGGGGAAAAAATGGGATAAACTGCTCATGTCCTTTGCAGAGCTAGGGGATAATGAGTAGAAAGGCACCTAAACTTTCATCCTTTTTTGGATCTTAGTTATCCAAATTCCCCAGGGATAATTAATGGATTATGAGCCAGACCTACCAAGGTGATGGAATAAATATAAAGAAAAAACAAAACTCAAAGTATATGCCAGCACCTATTGATGCAGTCAGTAAGAAGGGTAAGGGTGGAGATGGGCTGGAGATGCTATCAGAGCACATGGCAAAATAGGGACACTGGCGATCAGGTGAGAAGGCCACCAGGAAGCAAGGCACTGTGGAAAAAGAACCAACTGGAGACACAGAGTTGAGTCTGCACACAGAGTGAGTGTCTCTCTCTCCTCCCTGCGTCCTGCACAGCTACATCCTTCTGGAAAGCAATTCTATGAATATAGACTTCCATTTCTTTGGATTCAGATCTATGATACCTACCCCACTCACAGCCCAAAGGCTCATACAACCAAGTTACTGACAGTTTTGAGTCTTGCATAAATAACCTGTGACCAAAAGAAAAGCCACTTCTGTGAATTCAGATGGGGTGAATCACTGGGAGGAATCCTGGAGAAAACAGTGTATAAGTCTAAGCTCTCCAGAGAAACTGAACCAAGAAGAGACGAGAGAGAGAGATAGAGAGAGAGAGATAGAGAGAGAGAGCGATACATAGAGAAATACATAGATACATAGGTGTGGGGGACCAACCCACGCATCACAGTCGAAAGGTCCCGAGTAGGGGGTTGGTGTCGGCGAAAATATCTCTAGAAAAGTAGACGGACAAGACAGACAAGACAGACTAGACAGACAACGTGGATGGTGGACGGTAAAGCCACACCTTATTAAGATAGCCAGGGTCTTATATACCATGGGTGATTACATAGTTCAAAGTCCTAGAAGACATGCTCCGGATAAGGTCATTTTTATCAGGACGGTAGTAAATAAAAGGAAACAATCAAGTCATTACAGGGGAGGGACTCCCCAATAATAGTCTGGTTACAAGCAGAAGATGAGCCTGAAGAATTCTATGGAGAGATTTACATTCCTTAAGGCCCTTTATCAGTGATGCATGGGCAGGATGCTTATCTCTTAATATGCAAATTTTATGGCAGAGGTTTGGGTTAACTCCCTACAGCAAACAAAGAGCCAGAAAGCAAAGCAAGGGGAGGGCTGGAGCCACTGACTGAACCAGGTTGATTCAAAGCCTAAAAGTATATGCTTCTTTGCAAAGTAATGAGAAAACCATAGGATAAACAGAAGCCACATGTGCGGCCCAAGAGGCAAAATATTGCTTGGGGGCTATAATTGCCTACTGGGCCCCAACACATAGGTAGGTAGGTAAGTAGATAGGTAGATAGACACATAGATACATGTATGGATGGATGGATGGATGGATAAATAGGTGAATGGATGGGTAGATAGATTGATAGACAAACAGAGATAGGTCATAGATCTATAGATAGATGATACATACATACATGCATAAGTAGATACATAGATGATGATGACGAGAGAGAGACAGAGAGAGAGAGAGAGAGAGAGAGAGAGAGAGAGAATTGATTTGAAGGAATTGACCCACAGAATGGAGCCAGCAGCTGGAAACCAGGGCAAGAGCTGATGTTGCAGTCTTGTGTCTGAAATCCACAGGGCAGGCTGGAACACTGAAAACACAGGTGGGGTTTCTATTTTACAGCCTTGAAAATGAGTCTTTCTTCTATAGGACTACCTCAAGTTTTGCTCTTAAGGCCTTTAACTGATTGATGAAGGCCACCACATTATCAAGAATAACCTTTATTTAAATCAACAGACTTTTATTTAAATTAAACATTTTTTTATGTTTTTTATTTATTTTTGAGAGACAGAGAGAGACAGCGCGAGCAGAGGAGGGTCAGAGAGAGAGGGAGACACAAAATCTGAAGCAGGCTCCAGGCCCTGAGCTAGCTGTCAGCACAGAGCCCAACGCGGGGCCGGAACCCATGAACTGTGAGATCATGACATGAGCCGAAGCCGGCCGCTTAACCAACTGAGCCACCCAGGCGGCCCAAAATCAACAGACTTTAAACATTAATCGTATCTACAAAATACCTTCAGAGCAACATCTAGACTAACGTTTGACCAAACAACAGGGCACCACGGCTTTGCCAAGTTGACACATAAAGTTAACCATCAGACACCGTCAGATCTTCTGGTGTTGTGCCCAAGTTTTTAAAATCGCCCCAAATCACCCCCAAAACAAACACCAGAGACTGCTAGGGAGACTGAGTCACGCCTGCGAAAGCAAAGGGCCTTTATTACAAGCTTAAGCTCGGGCTCACAGTCTCCAGCAGACCCGCTGGCCACGTGGAGAGAGCCCCAAACAAAGGCAGGGCACGGCCTTTTATACCTTTGGCACGGGCATTACAGGAAATACAGTGATCCAATCCCTACCCCCCCATCAATACTGGCAGTTGTGGGAGCCAATCACACCATCCGGAGCACTGACCAATCAGAGTGGGCCCAGGACGCCCCACGTGGGGCGTGACTAGGCCCGCCTCTAGACAGGTCAGAGGTATCGGCCAGCCTCCCCCGATTGGGCGTTTATAATGCGCGCCCTTTCAGGAGAAGCTGGCGCCTTCCCCTTTAAGTAAAAGGGAAGGCTGGATCGGACCTGCGGCGGCGGGGGAACGCCCCCCCCCCCCCCCCCCCCCCCCCCCCCCCCCCC
>PJEM01008106.1:11927-44556 GCA_004023845.1 Helogale parvula | reverse complement strand
TAGAGAGAAATCTCACTGTGTAAACACAGAGCAAGACAGAGTTTGCATCAATACTTACGCACACAGTCAGGCCTTGATATCCTCCATCTGAAGAACAGATAATCAATTAATCAATTCAAGAATTTCTTATACATCAGCAGTTGCTTAAAAATTATGCCATGTTCCGTACAGCTGTGCGCCTCAAACTTGACACGTTTGGTTTTTACTGAAGTGGCTGGTTACCATCATGATTTTTCTTTTGACAGAAAAAAAATTGGTCTGAGCAAATCCCTTATATCTTTCAGTTTCTTATACTTTTAATCCCTTGTTTGGAATTATTTTAATTTTATTTTTTAAATATTTATCTATTTTTTTGAGAGAGAGAAAGAGAGAGACAAGTAGGAAAGGTGGAGAGAGAGAGAGAGAGAGAGAGAAAATCCCAAGCAGGCTCTGCCGGAGTCCAGCTCCCACAGGTCCAGGGCTCCCTGAAGGATGGACGGTGTCAGCAAGAGAGTGAGAGAGCCTAAGTTTCTTTCCGATCACCAGGCAGGCGTCTCTGCTCTGTTTTGGTGTCTTTATTTATAGGTTAAGCAATAACATGACATCAGAAAAGAGATTTTTTACAGTGGTTAACTTTTTGTGATAAGATGGTTTAATCATCGAAAGTGTACAGAAACAGGTTTTACAGAAGTATTTTTGTAGAACCATCCCATTCATTCTTGGGGTCAGTCCACCAGATTAAGAAAATAACAAACTTATCTCATTTAGTATGGGTTAGTTTGTTGACAATATTTATGACTTTGTCTTTAATGAACAAGTTACAATGAAGTTATGTAACACATTCACAGTGAGGTTGAGTAAATCTTAAAACCAAGAGAATAACAGAATATTTTTAGTAAAAACCAGGATAACATATACATTATTTAAGTTTGTAATGCTAAGATTGAAACCTAGGTTAAGTTGTATATAGATAGCCTAGGAGTTATTTTATTTGGCTCATAAACCACAGGATAAAGAATGTTTGTTAACAAGTTGCTAGAGAAAGCCCTTTCTCTGATGTAAGCGCAATGGGGGCCCTGTGTGTGTCGGCCTTGCACCTGGGTTTATGTTTTAGTTACTCTTATCCATCCTCATTATCCGTCCTCATTACGGATGTCAGTGTAAGGGAAGGTATTTGTGCTCCAATTAGCAAAGTATATGTAGCAACTTATGTCCGGTCCTTGTCTGTTTCTTATCTCTAAGTTAGGCTCTTCTTCTCTGGGCCAGAGTTAATTGTAACTCTTGTGTTCTTAGTCCCCCTTATGTCTTGGGTCTGCAAGGCTCATTAGAAGAGCCTTTTGGAAAACACCTACAGTGCTTTCATCTAAAATCTCTTATGCAGGGATAAGAATATGCTTTTCCTTATGGGGTAGCTGTGTGGGGAATATCGGTCTGATTTGGAACATTGTGAGGCCGAATCAATAACAGCGATCCCATTCCCAATATGAGCCAATAATAGAAGGAGATACCAGTTTCGCTTCATGGCAGGAGCTGCGCAAACGTCTGCCATTTCCTCACTGTGACTGTGTCACCCGGCGAGGCCGAAGTGGCTCCCAGCAAGGCTCAAAACTGTAAAGTGCAGAGCCCAGTTTGGGGCTTGATCTCACCAACCAGGAGATCATGATCTGAGCTGGAATCAAGACTCAGACGCTTAACCGACTGAGCCACCCAGGCGCCCTTGTTTTTGTAATGTTTGTATTGTAAATGGGACTAGTTTATTCATGATGGAAATATAGGCTTCTTGAAAACGTTCATGTTTTTTCATTGTTTGTAATTGTCTGTTTTCTCCTATAACGTACTATTTGTCTTTACCATAAACTTCTCAACACTTTAATGGCGTGGTCTTCACTACTGACCATCTCTCCCACCCCCAGCTTCTGGGCTTCGGCCTCCTGGAAGGTAAGAAACGGACTCGTCTTGTTCGTTACCTTCTAGACCAACTGCCTTTGTTTCATAATGCAACTTCCCTGCACTTTTATTTTTTATCAAATCAATCATTTCCTGATTTTCCTTTCTTTTTCTTTCCAGGATCACTCCCTTATTTTGTTGAGGTATATCCTTGCATCATTTTGTAGGAAAAGAAACACAAAGTTATCACAGAGTTTTTAATGTTTCTATTCTTGCCTTGTGTGGCAGTTCTCCTAAGTTTAGAGCTTTCAGATTAAAGGCCTTGCCTCAGAATTTTGCGGGTACTGACGGCCTCTTATCTTTTGACAGTGTTCCTATAAGGAAACACGGTGAACATTTTTTATTTTTTTATTTTTTTTATTTTTTAAATCGTGTATTGTCAAATTGGTTTCCATACAACACCCAGTGCTTCTCCCCACAAGTGCCCCCCACCATGGTACGGTGAACATTTTTTAAACAGAGTTTTAATTCGCATGGAACTTGCAAGGCATGTATCTATCCCGAAATCCAAACAAGATGAATTTATTCTGCTTGAAATTTTATCATTTTTGAAAATTCCAACCTCAAAGGCAAACAGTTGTTACAGTATGTATGTAGCAAAACCAACATACCTCTCCCAATGCTGCAATTACAGATGATGGATTCATACTATTCTACATAGATGTGAGCCTCTGGCTACTTCAGTCTTTTTTTAAATTAATGTTTATTTATTTTGATAAAGAGAGAGACAGAGCGTGAGGAGGGAAGGTACAGACAGAGAAACAGACACAGAATCTGAAGCAGGCTCCAGGCTCTGAGCTGCCAGCACAGAGCCAGATGCTGGATTCGAACTTACGAACTGTGAGATCATGACCCAAGCCGAAGTTGGATGCTTAACCGACTGAACCACCCAGGCACCCCTTCACAGTCTTCCAGTGTAGTTTTACCTGAGAATTTACAAATTAAATTATACAATTGATTATAAATTACTTGGCATCCCTCTTTTCAACTATAGTTATGATATTATACTAACCTTTAAAAATTGTCTATGGATAGTTTACCATTTTTTTAATGTTTTATTTATTTTTGATACAGAGAGAGACAGAGCATGAGAGGGGGAGGCGCAGAGAGAGAAGGAGACACAGAACTGGAAACAAGCTCCAGGCTCTGGGCTAGCTGTCAGCACAGAGCTTGACGCGGGGCTCCAATCCAGGAACGTGAGATCTGACCTGAGCCGAAGTCGGAGGCTTAACCGACTGAGCCACCCAGGCGCCCCAAGTTTACCATTTTTATACATGTATTTTCTGCTCCATAAAAGGAATATTATAAAATGTTTGTTATGATAAGAAACTGTCAGGTCTGAGAGGTTGTAAGTCACTTGTTTAACATGGGCATACGGCCTATGCCACTTCCTCTGTCATTCTGCAGCTTTCTTTGGTCTTGGCATTTATCCCCATTCTTTTGTCTGCTCCAGTCTCCTGTCCAGAATTTTTCATTATTTTGAATTTTTTAGAAGCGCCTTGACTACCACTTTAACAGAATCTTCAGGAGAAGGGACAAAGGTGTGCTGTCTCACGTTCTGGACAAGGAGCAATATGGTGCTATTGTTTATTTCCTCAGTAACTGTCATAAATCTATGACATATATTTATTTTATTGTTCTGAGCCATTTAAATTACTTGAATTTTGATAATGTTTCATCTCCTACCAATAATTAAATGGGGGGAGACAGTAGAGAATCAGCAAACTCATCTGAGAAGTTAATAGTTTGAACGTACATATGTTTTTAATTTTGAGATGTTAACTTCTGTAAAGTGTTAAATTCGTAAGCATAGTAATGGGATTGGCTTGACTGTTAACGTGATGAGCGCAAGCGGGAGAACCCCCGACTCCCTAGCTGTGGGGGTTCCGTTCCTTATTCTCCCTGTGCCCTTGGGAAGCCCTCTCATGGGATGGATTTCTAGGAAGGCACAGACATCTACAGAGATGCCGCTAAGCACCTGAGGACACCAAATTAAGAGTCAGCCTTCACATGAGATGAGTTGGCAAGAAAGATATTTATCTGACATGGAGGATTTCCATATTTAAAATGCAAGGTGTGAAGGTGGTTATAAAATAGAATGCATACTTTCAAGGAATAAATGTCACAAAAGACTCAGATTGGCACATGCAGGTCCCCAGAATTTAATTTCTGCTTGTGTGACCCATCTAGTCAAAAGAAAATTGTCTTTGGCCATTATAAGATTGATTAAAATTATGGTCCTGGCTCATTTTTATAGCCAAACTAAGTATCAGACAAAACTCAAGATCTATGCAAAGAGAACGGGGGTCAACCGAGCACAAGTTCGGCTGAGAGTCATGGCCGGATGTTACAAAACTTGGCCATGGGGAGAGTCTATTCACAGGAGGGCATGAGCACTGGATTCAATGTGGTATGGTCGACTTACTTCTCTTCTGGAAAATTTGTCATTTATCCTATCCCAGGACACATGTTTGCTTCAGGGAGTATGGCCATTTATAAAGCAGATTTTCTGCACTTTCCAGTACTTACCAGTTCCAGCAGGGGCAAAGAAATCACAAAACAAGGACAAACACAAACTTTCCACAAGTGAATGTTCACTCGCCTTCTTAGAATCCCTTGAAGCTGGATGGCTAGTGTTTAATTTTGAGTTTTCCTTACTCTTCCGGGTTGGACTAGTGATGAGAAATCCCATATCACAGCAACCAAAGAAAATCAGGAATAGAGGTGCCTTCTTCACAGGATCCCACAAGTCACTTTATTTATTTTTAAAAAATTTTTTAAGTTTATTTTTGAGAGAAAGAGACAGCATGGACAGGAGAGGGAGACACAGAATCTGAAGCAGGCTCCAGGCTCTGAGCTGTCGGCCTAGAGCCTGACTTGGGGCTGGAATTCACAAACCACGAGATCATGACCTGAGCTGAAGTTGGACACTTAACTGACTGAGCCATCATGGTGTGCCTCACAGATGACTTTAAAAAGGACGGATTCTAAATTGCTTATAGAAAAGCAGGATAGTTTGGGTCTTGCTACAAGATTGTATCAGTATTCCACGACTCATTTGTTTTTCACAAGTATGAAAATTAGAAAACTAGGAAACTGCCACCATCAGAAAACATAGTGGATAATTTTAAGGGAAAACTTGCAAGAGATAGTAGCATATCACATCAAATACCTAGAAGATTTGGGGTGCCTGGGTAACTCAGTCAGTTAAGTGTCTGATGTTGGCTCAGGTCATGATCTCGCCATCTGTGAGTTTAAGTCCTACATCAGGCTCTGTGCTGACAGCCCAGTGTCTGGAGCCTGCTTTGGATTCTGTGTGTGTGTGTCTCTCTCTGCCTCTCCCCTGCTGCTTGCACTCTGTTTCTCTCTGCCTCTCTCAAAAACAAATGAACATTTAAAAAATTTATTTTAGCTGCTATTGCCATCTACTTCCTATTTGGATTTGATACCTGGACCTTGAACTCAAACCTAATGTGACCATAAGCTCTCACCTACTATAAGCAAAAGGTAGGCCAAAGAATTGAATGTTTGCTTGCCCTAAATATTTCAAAATGCAAAAGAAATTGAATTCACTTTCCTCACTGACCTCTTAAGCTCTATTTACATCCTCTTTACTTGTGTGTTTTTCTCCGTTGTCATCACATTTTGATGGCAATTCTTTTATGTTTTCTAGAAGAGGGTTTAGAGCTGGGTTGCCAAGTCAGCAGCGGTGAACCATACTTCCTAGAATCACCTGACAGCCAGGAGGCCTCACACCTGCCCTGCTCCTTCCGGTATATCTGCGTCCTACACCTTTGTTCAGACATTGAGCGCATTTCAGCCACTTCATGGGTTAAACTGGCTTTTGCATGTCGACCTAGGAACAAACCTTCCTTTACACTATTTCTCTTATTAAGAAGGACGTTCAGGGGGCACCTGGAGTCTCCGTCTGTTGAGCATCTGACGTCAGCTCGTGTCATGATCTCACCATTACTGGGTGGGTTCGAGCCCTGCTTCGGGTTCTGTGCTAAGGGCTGGAAGCCTAGATCCTGCTTCTGTTTCTGTGTATCCCTCTCTCTCTGCCCCTCCCCTGCTCTCTCTCTCTCTCTCTCTCAAATAAATAAACATTTAAAAAATATAAAGAAAGACATTCTGCATATCAAACAATTACTTACAGCTTCATTTGAGAACCTATGTTGCTTGACTATTGAAAAAATTTTTTCATAATTTCCTGTTGCTAGACACCACTTGTCAAGAGCCATTCAATGAGAATCTTGCACCTTCTAGTGAAGAGTATTCTCCTCTCACAAGGGCAAGGGGCAATCCAAACCAGAAAGCTGCCTTCAGTGTGTCCCCGGCATTTCAAACCTACTTGAGAAACATTGCATTTTCTTTCTTTCACATTCTGTCTCTAGCCAGGACAGTCTTATCAACTTTTATAACTTCATAAATGTACTCATCCATTAAATCAGACATTCATCCACAGTTTGAACACTGGTTGAGTTAACATTAAAGACAGTTATACTGAGAATTCCCAAATCTTTGTTTTATTCTTAAATGCTCTACTTCTATCAAGACAGGTGTTTGTGCAGCCTGCTCAAACAAAGCATTCCGTTTTCAGATTTGTCACATATCTGATCGAGCATGCCCCAAGCAGAAGGTGCCTTCCCAGCGAGCCCTGCGGTGTCCCTTGCCTTGGAGGGAGGCTTCAAGGGACATGACGAGGCCAGGAACTTCAGAGCTCGCCGGCTATCTCCCAATGTGTTAAATGTGTTAAATTTGTCATTTCAGTTGTCCTTTCCCCGGTTTTTCTGTCTCCCTGCTCTCCTTTCCCCTCCATCTCCCCTCCTCACTTTCCCTCTTCCCCCTTCTCCTCTTCTTCTGTATTTTCTATCCAGTCTCTAGCCATCTCTGATACTTAAAGGCTTACTTCAATCATAGCTCTGATGATGTGCATTCCCTGGACAGGTCAGAAGCCCTGTGGGGATAGGCACCTGTTACAGACAAGGATCCTTGGCCTCTGTTTCCTCCACCCTTGCCGCTTGGCACATGTCCTCTCGGCTCCTGACTTCCGCCGGCCTCACCCTTCCCAACCCTCATCCCTGAACCACGTGCTTTGGCCACACTGGATTATGCCATTAATTCTGAATATTCTTTATAGTTTAATCCTTCTGTGTGTTTGTGAATTCTCTCTCTCTTTCTCCCTACACCCTAAAAATCACTTCCCAAGTTTCTCTGCCTGGCAAACTCATTACTTTCTGTCCTGCCTGAAATACCACTTCCTCCGGTCAAGGTAGAGTCCTCTTTCTTCTTGAGCATCTTTCACTCTTTCACGTACTGTGGTTGTAAATCATCCCCGGAGGTTTTGGAAGGTCTGTATTTGGATTCAAACCCACTTCCTACCCTTACCTAGCAGAGACAAGCTGTGGAGTTCTCACTGGCCAGATGAGGAGGATGGTGGCGTGGGAGTCACAATCCTTGCATATGGAATGGATGACTTGACTTACCTGGAAAATGACACATTTTGATGTTTGTCCTGATTTGGTTCTTCAAGAAAAACAAACACTGTATTATTAGGTTTCACTCTGGGCTCGTTTTAAATGTTCATACAGATGTAAAATTTGTCTTCTAATATTTATGTCAGTTTACCTTTTATTTTAGTTATTTATTTATTTAGTAAGTTAGTTATTTTGTGTGTGTGTGTGTGTGTGTGAGAGAGAGAGAGAGAGAGAGAGAGAGAGAGAGAAAGTGTGAGTGAAGGAGGGACAGAGGGGCACACACAGAGAGAGAATCTATTTTTTAAATGTTTGTTTTGAGAGAGAGAGAGAGAGAGAGAGAGAGAGAGAGAGAAGCCCAAGTAGGCTCCTCACTCAGTGCAGATCCCCACGTGGAGCTCAGTCTTAGGAACTGTGGGATTGTGACTGAGCCAAAATCAAAAGTCAGACGCTCAACTGACTGAGCTACCCAGGTGCCCCCTCAGTTTATCTTTTACAGCGTAATTTTGTGAAGTAATTGTAACGTCAGGCAAGTTGTTTGGGAATGAAATTTCTATTTATCTGGAATGAATACGTGACCCTCCACATTAATATGGTTTACTTTAAGTCGTGACGTCACCAATGTGAACGGCACATCACTTGGGTACTTTAAGTCGTGACGTCACCAGTGTGAACGGCACATCACTTGGGTACTTTAAGTCGTGACGTCACCAGTGTGAACGGCACATCACTTGGGTACTTTAAGTCGTGACGTCACCAGTGTGAACGGCACATCACTTGGGTATAAGGATATATTTACCATGATGGGCATCCAGCAAACAAGAAAAGAAACTTAATTTTGAAAGCCTGATGGTCCCTGCGGGGGACCGGCCCACACACCACAGTCGAAAGGTCCCGAGTAGGGGGCTGGTGTCGGCGAAAATATCTCTAAGAAAGAAGACGGACAAGACGAACAAGACAGGCAAGACAGACGAGACAGAGAGCGTGGATGGCGGTTGGTAGAACAAAAAGAGAGCTTTATTAAGATAGCCAGGGTCTTATATACCGTAGGTGATTACATCATTTCTTTAATGGTTATATAGTTCGAAGTCCTAGAAGACATGCTCCGGATAAGGTCATTTTTATCAGGACGGTAGTAAATAAAAGGAAACAATCAAGTCATTACAGGGGAGGGACTCCCCAATAATAGGCTGGCTACAAGCGGAAGATGAGTCTGAAGAATTCTATGAGGAGAGATTTTACATTCCTTAAGTCCCTTCATCAGTGATGCATGGGCAGGACGCTTATCCCTTAATATGCAAGTTTTATGGCAGAGGTTTGGGTTAACTCCCTACAGCAAACAAAGAGCCAGAAAGCAAAGCAAGGTGAGGGCTGGCGCCACTGACTGAACCAGGTTGATTCAAAGCCTAAAAGTATATGCTTCTTAGCAAAGTAATGAGAAAATCATAGGATAAACAGAAGCCACATGTGCGGCCCAGGAGGCCAAATATTGTTTGAGAGTTATTTTTGCCTACTGGGCCCCAACAGGTCACAACTTTATTCAGTATTTTCATTTCCAGTCAAGTGATATGGAATTTTATAGGTTGTAACCATCAGACTTGCTTCTGGATTTCTTTTCTCTTATAAATCAGTGCTCCCATCTAACATGGACATCAGCCGGGTTCTGTCCCTCCTGTAACGTGGTCACTAACTACATTTGACTTGTGCTCCTACGGCTGGTTTCAACTCTACAGCGATTGCTTATGGTTAGGAATTTGTAGACCCAGACATAAGAAGCATCCCCTGCTATTATCATATCCTTCATCTAAGGCCACAAAACAATCTAAACACCTTACGGTGTCCCATTGCTTCTCAATAGTTAACACTCACCAAATACTTTTTGAGAACCATGGTCTAACTAGTTGCCTGATTCGGTTAGAGAAGGGCGTGAATGAAATGTTAGGGCATAATAGAAGGGTCATGTACGTGTCTTCTATTTGTTACAAGTCAGGCATGGATAGCTTGGCTCCTTCTCCATGAGTTTCTATAAATGCCATTGTGGTTCCCTGGACGTGTATTGATACCTTCCTCTCTCTGCAGTCTGAGGGACCTCACTCTGCCAAAATATTTCCACAGTACGATTATCATAAAACTTCTGTTCTCTGTCTTCTTGGCTGAATTGTCTTCCTCATTCTTTTCTTCCTAGTCTCTTCTCTGTGGCAGAACCACTGACCTCTATAGGCGAAGCGAGAAGGAAAGCCAAGGATCAGTTTCCACAGAATATTCTCATTTATTCATTCATTTGACAAAAGTGTGTTTAATACGTACCACACGCTGTTTCTGAGGTCTGTGCTGGGAGAAAAAGAAAGAGATGATCATGAGTAAGCATGGAAACACCCTCTCACCGGGCAGGCTCTGCAGGCAGAGAGACGTGAGTATGGCCATCACACAAATGCATGCTGAATTACTATCAACAGTGAGACCAAGAACTGTCATGTGATGGCTTCAGAAAGTGTAGTACGAAGGTGGATATGATCAGAGGTCTGGAGGGGGAAAGCCACAATCAGGATGAAGTATCCACAGTCAATAGGGGGTAAGCAGGCAAAATGGTAAAGAAAAACTATTTTCAATGAGAAAGATCAGTATGTGCAAAGGCCCTGTGGCTAGATCACTGAGAGCTACTGGGAACCATGGGGGGAGGGCGACATCTGGGGCTTCTCTAGGGATTTTTGTCTCAATTCCAAGAACAATGGGAGATAATGGAAGCGTTTCAGACAAGGTGTTTAGAGAACATAGCGGAGAGACTAAAAGCAAGCACTTTGTGGTACAAAGATACCGGGGCAGATAGCTGATCACATATGATCTGAGGCAAAGCATTTCACGGCCCTCAGCCTCTGTTTTCCAACTCATTTGTGTAATGACACCAATAGCACCCAATTCATCCAGTTGGTCGTTAATGAAATAATTTGTGTGTCGTTTGAAAAGAATGCTGGTCACATAATAAACACTTAGAAACACTTAGCAAACGATCATTTCCAAAAAAAATGGAGCATCGCTAAATATAGAGCACACACAGCAAGGACTTCAGGCTACTTCCGGTGTAGACCCCCAACAAGTAAAGAGTCATTTCAAATCTTCCACCGGTATCTGGTGTAGAAATAGTTGATGGCAAACTACATACACTACCCCATATTCCTATTAAAATAGGTTTGTCATGTTGTGGTTAAGTAACTACCTTATTACCCCTTTGGTCCAGTGTAGCCAGCTGATTCTAAATCTTCAGGACAGAATCAAAACAAACACCCAGGAAAAACCCTTGTTCTGGGTGATCTGTTGTGACTAGGAGCGGCATGTCAAGGTCAGCCTCGCAAAGTCACTGATGCCTAAGAAAAGTCCCATCAAGCCTGCAAACCGTGAGCTCTGTACCTGGCAGAGAAACTGGGGTTTTCTTTCTTAGTTTTATCACTTGAAAATCAGTGTACTATTTCAAATGTATTTTATGCATTAGGGAGCTATACAAAATTAGCCTAATTTTGGTAACCTGAAGGAATTCGAATTTGAGTAAAATTACTAAAGTATTTTTAAACTAACAACAAATGAGTCACTCCATTTCCAACTTCTGCCTTGAGTAATAACCCAAAGAGGACTCAACCGTTCATGATTAATTACGTTCATATTGAGTTGAAGTTTTAGGATTTTTAAATGCCAGCCTATCATTGAAAATGCTCCCTGTTTTAAAGGGCTCTCGCCCATCTCTGCTCCACACTTTCCATTTGAATCCTGAGTTCTTTTATACTCTTTTAAGCCTCTCTCCACTGGACTGAGTTATAAAAACTGTGTGTAGTCTCACTGACTATTCTTGTCTATCATAGATGGGTGTTTTTGTTTTTTTTTTTAACAACAAGTATAAAAAAATAAACCTTTCTGTCCTGGGGTTTATTTGCAAAACAATCCTTAGGATGACCCCCTTGTATTTTAAGTACAGAGTGTCCTGTCTTTGACTTAAGTCTTTCCTTTGAGTCCCATTGGGGTTCTGTTATAATTAACCGGCTTCCCTAGGTACCTGTGGATTTTATTCTAGAGGTATCTGTCTTGGACTTTCTTAGCTGCTCTTTTGACATAAGGCCACATTCCGTAACCCTGGCAAAGTCACAAACAGCTTCACTCGAGGGCAAGGAATCTGCTTGGCCTGAGAAAGAACCAAAAAACTCCGAGTCTGGAGAATGTATCACTTCAATCTCATCCAATAACAACTCTGAGCTAGAATCTACTTTTGTTTTTAGAAGCTCACTCAAGCATAACTTAATGGAAAGTAACTACAATGTGTGGCCCTAGGGCACGGGCACAGGGCAGTGCACAGGGCAGAAGGTTCTTAGCAGTTTGACGTCTGAGCAGAATGGAGGGGCAGGGGGATGGAGCGACCCCTGCAGGGAGGGGGTGGGGAGAGGAAGCAGCAGCCCAGGGTGGAGAGGGTGCTGCTTCCTGAAGCAGCAGTCAGTGGTTCCCTACGCAGAGCTGGGAGCAGGGATTTTCACAAAGATGGGGGTGGGGAGGCAAGGAACCCCATTCCTCACTCACTTGTTCATTCATTATTGATCAGCCCATTGATCCATTCCCCTACCACATGAAGGACACGGCCACAGTGTCCTAGACCTTGGGCTTGCACTGGGGAAACTGAGTGGATATGAAATGTCCCCAGCCCTGGAGCTGCAAATTCACGGGCTCATGTGTCGTTTGGTCATTCCACTGATCACCCTGGGCCGTGATTTGCTGCCAGGAGGCCAAAGGGGCCTTGCACATGGCAGGGAGTGGGTTGGTTTGCGTTCTTGGCCCTGGTTCCCCATCAGGCATTTGCTTTCAAAAGTTTCTGAAAAATTTGATCAAAACTTCCCCACGCCACACAACATTATTTCTTATTTTCCCCAGTATGATTATGAAACACACACACGCACACACACACACACACACACACACACACACACACACACCTCCTCATTTCAGTGGGATTTTGTGTAGGAGGAGGAAGAGCCATGTTTTCTATCTACCGGCTTTGAACTAGAAGAAAACTATTGATTTGGCCATGCGTTTCAAAGCCATACATCTTACTCAGTTTGCTTCTTGTCTGCTACAGATTTACATTAAAGCCTTGCTTATCCCAGATTATCAAAATATCATCTGTACACATGGATGGTTTCACTGCATTCCTTCCAAGAGAATCCTCCATAACTCGTTTCTTATCCAATCATAGTGGCTCACATTTCCACAATAACCTCTTGGTGATGTTGGTTTGAGAAATTTAAAATCATTGCAAGGAGATCTCATTCTATTCCTATTTCAGTTGAAAAGAAACAAACAAACTGGGGCCCCTGGGGGCTCAGTTGGTTAATCATCCAACTCTTGATTTCAGCTTAGGTCATGATCTCATGGTCCGTGGGATCGAGCCCCATGTTGGGCTCTGCACTGACAGTGTGGAGCCTGCTTAGGATTCTCTCTCTTTATCCCTTTCTGCCCCTCCCTGTTCTTTCGCTCTCTCTCTCTCTCTCTCTGTCTCTCGCTCTCTCAAAATAAATCAATTTTAAAAAAACAAACAAAAATAGAAATGAATATTAAATTTTTTCAAATGTATTTGTAGATGATCTTTTCTTTTTACCAGCTAGTGAGACACTGTGCTATTATATGCCTGAAATAAATACTAGTTAGATGTAGTGTATTATTCTTTACTGTATTTTAGAAACTCATTTGCTAGTATTTTACTTAACATTTTTGTATCTATTAATAAGTGTAGCTGTTAGTGGGGTGCCTGGGTGGCTCAGTCAGTTAAGCATCTGACTTCGGCTGAGGTCATGATCTCCTAGTCCTTGGGTCTGAGCCTGGGTCTGTGCTGACAGCTCAGAGCCTGGAGCCTGCTTCAGATTCTATGTCTCCCTCTCTCTCTATCCCTCACCCACTTGTGCCCTCCCTCTCTATCTCTCAAAAATAAATGGATAAACTTAAAAAAATGAAGTCTTTAGTGTTTTTATTATTTGTGTGCTCTCTTTATTTTTTTTATCTTTTCAAAAATTTTATTGCGTTTATTGTAGTTAAAAGAATTGACTTTTGTTATCATCTGTATTATGATGTAGATGAACACCCAGTGATGCAGGCAGGCCAGGTCCAAGACCCAGAGGGGAGTGTCCCAGCAGACTGGCCTAGAGGGTTCTTGGCCTCGTGCATGGCAGAAATCAAACACAAGCCAGAGAAGGTGAAAACAGTATTGAATAATGTGAGTGACAGAGAATCACAGATGGAGAGCCTGAGACATTTAGAAGGGACCCAATGAGTATCATCATCTCTTGGGGCAAGAGGTTTATATGGGGAAGGGGTCCAGGGTATGTGTCCCTTCAGAAATCCAGGGTGGGTCCAATCGAAGGCAAGCGTCTGGTGAAGAATAGGCATTGTTCCATAAATCACCGAATGTTGGGGGTGTGGATGCCAGAGTCAGCAAGCATTTGTTGGAACCTAATGTCCAGGAACCTGTAGGGAATCCGACCCTTAAATGCGGTCAGGTGTTTGCAGCCTGGGAAAAAGCTCAGAGCATGATGAGCATTCTTGTTTTCCCCTTGATGTGGAATCATAGCTTCTTTGGCATATGCAGAGATGAGGCCTAACAGAGAAACAGAGTCAGAGCCGTTCTAAAATGGAGTCCCTTGCACTGCCCTGTCTCACTGGGAAGGATGGATAGGAAATCCGCTGGGAAGTGTCTCCGTGAACTTCACTCCTGGAGGCAATACCATGAACAGACCTGTCAAACACAGTCGCAATCACACACCTGTTGTGGAGAGAGAAGGGTTATTCAGGAAGTACCAGGAACATGAAAAGTGCTGCTCAGAATCACAGAGAATTAGTCCCAGGCCTTGAAACCTAATCAAGAGACCCAGTACTCTCTTGGCTGGCTTTCAGAGCTGCTACAGGCTGGTGGTTCCTTTCTGCCCTCCTGCTTCCCCTAAGTGAATGGCCCCACCTTAGTGTGGGACTGTCACCCTAATTCCATCCCACCCACTCGTTATCTCCCTGGCTGCTTGAGTCCCCAGGAGAAGAGGGATTTTGCCCCAGGAACTATATTTAACAAATTGTGGGTTTAGGTATGTTCATGTGTTGAGGCCCCAGGAGCCTCATCTGCCCCTTGACCTCCTTTCGATGAGATTTTGGACTCTAGTTGATGCCTGAGCTTTGCCTGTGTGAGACACAGGACTCACTGGGGCCTGAGACCGACTGTCATCAGGTGAGAACAAAGTGGTCAGTATAAGCCCACCCTCTGGTGTTCAGACATTGTAACACCTCCCCTTGAGAGTTAGCGGGACCCAACATTTGCTTCTAGAACAAAGAATGTGTCAGAAGTGAAAGCAGGGAGGAACACACTTCCATGTTTATTCTTAAATGTTAACATATTTCCTGGAGCTCCTGGGTGGCTCAGTCAGTTAAGTATCTGACTCTTGATCTCAGCTCAGGTCATGATCTCACAGTTCGTGAGTTTTAGCCCCATGTCAGCTGACAGTGCAGACCCTGCTTGGGATTCTTTTTATCTTCTCCCCTCCCCCCAATACATAAATAAACTGAAAAAATTTTTTTTAAAGAAGTTGAGTAAGATTCTTGTTGTAAATACTGTTCTAGTTATCTTTAACCTGAGCTGAAAATTCAAAAACTTCTAAAACTAGCAAGGTGACTCATGTCCCCAACGTGAAGGCCCCCAGCCTAGATTTCAGCAAAGAAGCAGCACGCCTATTTTAAGTTGAGTTTGTGCTTTAAGAAAAAAGAAAAGTGGTAGTTCTGAGGACTCCTACTTGGCCCAGGAGGCTGGTGAAGGGACATGTTAAAAAACAAAATTCAACCAAGTAAATTTGTAGCTGGAATTGATTTTATGAGAAGATCCATGAATGGAGCCACATCCCTTCTGGCAAATAGACAGGAGCTCTGAGGACTGGTACGAACTGGAAGGTTTTTATAGATAGGAAGGCACAGCATGATAGCTACCAGCAGAAGTAAAGGCTGTTCAGTCACGATCACCTTGCCTCGTAGGGGAAGCGCAAGGGGTCTTATTAGGTCTATTGCTTCATCTTCCTTTGCAGGGAAGAGAGGGCTCAAGGGACAGATGACCTCCTTGGTGTTTATCAGAAAGTTCCTGACTGACAGGTTATGACAGATTTAGGGGGGAGGTTGAGACTGCAGTAGGTTAGATGGGAAGCTGGTTTGGTGACTTGACCTGGCCCAACTGAAGCCTTCTGGGGCCGGTGGGGTTTTTGTTGTTTGTTTGTCTGTTTGTTTTTTAAACAGATGTTAATTCTACTTCTGCAAGGTATCGGTTTGATTCAGTCCAGGGTGGCAGTTTCTTAGCACGTCAGCTGTCTGATTGCTCTTTCTCGTGGCCAGGACACCCGGGAATCCTGATATGATTAGTTAAGTAGCTCTGTAGCATATAAAACTCCCTCGGTATTTATATGTCCCTTGATTCCCAAAGGTGATGTTCAAATGTGCGGTGGATCCCTGAGAACCCTTTGTCCCCAAGCATGGCTTGTCCGATGGTGGACATGTCAGCCTAGTGCCTCCTCTCCTGACCTGGTGGAGACACCCCTGCATGGCCCGTGTTCTGACTCTGGAGGGGAGGAGCATTATTCCTGCCCCGCTGGAGAGCAAGTGAGTAGGGGTCTAGGAAACAAAGCTCCTTTTTTATTCATACCACAGCTCCATCAATCCAGCACACGCAACTCTTTCTCCTTAATGCCAATCTCATCTGGTGAAGGAGGTTCATGGGAGTTTTTTCTCACGGAAATTCAGCTGCAGACAGATGTTAAAATGCACTAGCCTAAAACTGTCATTCTTACAAATGAAAGACAGATATTCTCACTGTGATTTGCACACCTAAAATACAGAAAAAGCCAATGATGTAGCCAGAGCCGCTCAGGCACATGCTTCTAAGAAGTAGTCTAGGAAGTTTGAATATGAAAGCATCGATGCCAGTTTGGGGGTTTAACTTTTAGACATACTGATTCACTCAGGAATGCTGTGATAAATTCTACACTTGTCAATCTGTAAACACTGTTTTCTTATCCCTGTAATCAAGGAGTAAGTAACGTTTTGTAAAACACCACTGGGAAAAGATTGCGGTTTTGGATAGCTATGACATTTAAGCAAATATACTCAATACTATTTTGATTGGGAGGGCTGCATTTATCATGTTGCTCAGGATGAAAAATACGTAGGGGGTGGTTCACAGGCGTTTGCAGCACCATGAGGATATTTTCCCATATCCAGTTATTCAAGAGTCACCCTTTGGCAGAACACCGATCCTTCAGAAGTTCTTCTCATAAATCAGTAGGGCAGCAGCCCACAGAGAACAAGCGTCCATGCAGGTCATGACTGCGCATGGATCCCCCTGAAAAGACCTTGGCTAAAAGTCGGGATCAGGCCCTCATGGTTGAATTCTAAATTTGCCCGAGGATGCTGAGTTTCTCATAGGAAGAACCCAAAGCACACTACAGAGAAAGAGGCGCCTTCTATGGAAAGACATACCTGTAATAGAACTCCTGGAAATGGTAGAAAAGAGATAATCCAAATTCAGGGTGGAGACACCCAGGAGGTACCGATTCCTATAAAGGAAAAGTCCAGCTCACTTTCTATCTTAGCTCTATTTTCACTCCTGCCTAGGGGGTAACAGTGCCACAAATTATAGTCGCGGCGGAGAGTTGCATGCTGTGAACTGGGTTGCTTTTCTGTTTGTGCCTCAGTTGACTTAAGACTTGGTGGGGTTGGGTCTGTTGAATTAGTTCATGAACAGTGTAATTTGGTATGGGTACCAGTCCCAGTCCCAGGAGCCTCAAGAACTTTAGAGGTCTCCGTTGACCATCTTCCTGGAATCAGTTCACGAATATATGAACAACTTGAAGGGAAGTGAGAAGATCCTAATATATGTGTGCTTGGGGATGAGGAAGAAAACTAGATTTCTTTCATACTGATACACACGTGCACACGTGTGCGCGGGCGCACACACACACTTAATCCACAGGGAGTTTTCACAAGATTTATTACTTGAAGCATCAGTATCCACAATTTAGGGGCGCCTGGGGGGCTCAGTCAGTTGAGCATCAGGCTTCGGCTCAGGTCATGATCTCATGGTTCGTGGGTTCGAGCCCCGCGTCGGGCTTTGTGCTGGCAGCTCAGAGCCTGGAGCCTGCTTCAGATATGTGTCTCCCTCTCTCTTTGCCCTTCCCCTGCTCCCACTGTCTCTCTCTGTTTCTCAAAAATCAATAAACACACACACAAAAAATTTAAAGTTAGTTGCTGAAATATATTAGGATTATTAAAACATTGCCTTAAAGCATCTCACTCACTCACTTTTGGGATTTTCGGGCATCAACATGGAAACTGCTGGAAATTCAACACATTTGGATTCCTCAGACCAATGCTGAGTAACAGTGTGAGGGTCCTAGATGCCAGAGCTCTTTGCCTCTTATGAGTAATCAATTTTTACCCTCTGTCCAATTACCCAGAGGTGTTTTATCTAAATTTTTTCAACATTTATTATTTTTGAGACAGAGAGACAGAACATGGTTGGGGGAGGGGCAGAGAGAGAGGGAGACACAGAATCTGAAGCAGATTCCAGGCTCTGAGCTGTCAGCACAGAGTCCGACCTGGGACTCAAACTCATCAACCACGAGATCATGACCTGAGCCGAAGCTGGACACATAATCAACTGAGTCACCCAGGTGCCCCTGACCAGAGATTTTAAACAAAGGAACTTCGTGTTTTTATTTAAACTATAATTCCTTTTCCTGCTCGTACTATTGAAGGTGAAGTCAGGAATGATTATAAGAAGAAGATGGTGTGGAAAACAAGCAAAATATTTAGTGACATTAAAAGCCTCGGGTGCAAAGCCACATTCTATGACATTTCAGGCTTATTAGGGTTTGAGAAGCCATCTGGAAAGATGTCTCCCTGTCTCTTGCTATTATGCAGTCACACAGCTTGAATATATCACCCAGAGAGGAAGGACCAGCTTTTTTATTAAAAACTCTCCAGCCACATGTGGTCATTCCATTTGCTAAGAGAATGTGTCATCATAAAGATACCTCAAAAGGTGAACATTTGAATTGCAAATCCTTAAAGCAAAAAAGTGTAGATTTTGTAAGAAATCTCAGACACTTTAGTGAGAGGCCAATGACTTAAACCAACAAGTGATTTCCAAAGGTTTCCAAGGGTAATTTTTGAGAAAAATAATAAAGGTGTCCATTTCATTAATTTTTAAGAGGTATCCGTTTTAAAATCAGATCACTTGATACTCAGAAAAGATTCATAAAGGAAAAAATTAATTCTGCTTTAAGACAAGTGTTTCTGGGGCACCTGAGTGGCTCAGTCATGTAAGCGTCCAACTTTGGCTCAGGTCTGGTCATGATTTCGCAGTTTGTGAGTTCACACCACGCATCGGGCTCTGTGCTGACAGCTCAGAGCCTGGAGCCTGCTTCAGATTCTGTGTCTCCCTCTCTCTCTGCCCCTTCCCCATTCTCTCTCTCTCTCAAAAAGAAATAAACATTAAAAAAAATTAAAAAAAACCAAGTGCTTTTAGCTGCAAAAACTAAACGTGAACCATGTGAATGAACTTGATTATTCATTTCACTTCGGATGATGAGCACTTAGTGGTCAGCTTCTGTCAGCTGTTCGTTATGGGGTTAACTTGTAGTTTACATTTACTCGACATTATATTACTTAAAATTTGACATGTATACATATTTATATGATGTATAAGGCCATCACAGATTCCTGAAATCCCACATTAGTTCTCTGTGGTAGCCATGGGGGTGCTCCGCTCAGATCTCACGCTAAGGAAACAACCCGTGAGGAGCACAGTAGTCTGGCAGCTTAGTTTGTAGACCTTGACATTCACCACAGGCTTTACACCGAGACCTCACTCCTGGAGACTCCCACCAAATGAGCAGAGTGAGAAGCTCTTGCTTCCTAATACGGGACTCCTCTTGGGTAATTTCTCCCTAATTTTTATCATGACAAAATACACATCACATAAAGTTTATATTATATATATGTACATATATATATTCAACTTTATATATAAAATTTATATATTAATAAATGTATATAGATATAAAAGGAAATAGAGTCTCAAGTTGCAGGTCCCATAATTGAAACTACGGAAGAACAAGATTGGATATACTGAAAGAGAAGTTAAAAAGAGAGAGAGAAATAAGTTAGATTATTCTCATCATTGAAAAAAACTCTTAGTTCCATGAAGGGGTGGGAATCACAGCTTTTCCTAGACCTGACTTACTAATCGTCTGTCCCATGATGCATTATCGTGGGGGTGGTGGCCATCAGTTACTGTTCGCTAGTATTTCCGATTCCCTCCTTTGGAAAAGTTGCCCCCCTATTTCACGTTAGGAACTGCCTGCGACTTGCTTTGGTCAATAAAATGTGAGCAGAAGTGGCCACATGTGTGTACAAGTGTGCCATTGCCAGGCGAGTCCCCGTGGGGCTCCTTCAGTTGCAGTGAGGACCGGGGGCACAATATGGAGCCCACGCTGGTCCCTCCTAACACAAGGTCAGCCACTGTTGTTTGAAGGTACCTGAACACGGGCATTGAGGGCTACTGCAGCCCTACGGTGTGCAGAGACCCCACACAGTGCGGCGGAGTCCTGCCGGTACTAACATTGTCTGAGATGACTCGGTCAGCAAGGACATCACTGGGCCAGAGTGACTCTTCCTGCCCTAAGATATTTTACTATAAATGCCCTAAGAATTTCATGTGCTAGGTTTTTTTTTTTTAATGTTTCTAATGTTTATTTATTTTTGAGAGAGAGAGGCAGAGTGTGAGGAGGGAAGGGGCAGAGAGAGAGGGAGACACAGAACCTGAAGCAGGATCCAGGCTCTGAGCTGTCAGTGCAGAGCCCCACACAGGGCTCTAACTCAAAAACTGCGAGATCATGAGCTGAGAAGATGCCCAATACTTAACCGACTAAGCCACCCAAGTGCCCCTCGGGGGCTGTTTTTTTTTTTAATTGTAATGTTTATTTATTTATTTTTGAGTGAGAGACAGAAACAAAAGGTGAGGGGGAAGGGGCAGAGAGAGAGGAAGACACAGAATCCCAAGCAGGCTCCTGACTCCAGGCTCCAAGCTGTCAGCACAGAGCCGGACCAGGGGCTCGAACTCAGAAACTGTGAGATTGTGACCTGAACTGAAATTGGTGGGTTAACTGACTGAGCCCCCTCACCTCCCCCCAGTGCCCCTTCTGTGCTGTTTTTAAATAATATCCTTTGATGATGACTGGGCATAATTTTGCCATGTTACTTAGGGAAAGCGACTTTTTAAGAAGATAAGGTAATTTAATTCAAGTACATATGACTCTGGTGTTTGTCTTGGTTGATTGGTATAAAGCCAATATTTAAAGTAATTAGATAGATTGCTTACCCTATTTTCTAAAAATTACTTAATTTAGCCAAGTTTCAGACATGCGTTTAATAATGCATCAGCCAAGATTGTCATGGACCAGAAATCCTCATTTTTTTGTTTTAAGAGTCTAAAAACAGTGCCTAATGCGATTTATGTATGCGTACTCCTATTTGTTTATTAAACTGATGATACCCAGAGATGACAGAACCAGGAACATGTCCTGGTGCCCCTAAATGAACACTTGTTTTTGTGGTGCTTGTCAAATACACACTTTGTAGCTTACATTTTGAACAGAATACTTTATCAAACAAAGAAAGGATTAAAGGGTGTGTCTGCAGTGCAAACTATGAATCAAGTGTTTGGTATTTGCAGGGAGGTCAGGAAACTAACCAATGATAACACTTCCCTCTGATACTAAAGTAATGACACAGTAAATACAAGGCATAACTCACAGATCACATAAACTACGCACATGCCTGGCAGAGTCATGATTTATTCCTGAGGGTTTAGGATTGGGTTGATCTGGCTCTTGTTAGTAAATTACCCCCAGGTTAACTGCAAGGGAAATGTCCAGTTCTGAATTGTTTCATTGCTGTGCACATTACTTCTATATTTAACTCCTTTCAATATGTATCCAAATCACCATGTCAGGCTTTGAAAAATGGATCCCCTTTATTTCAGAGTTGTAACCAAATATACTGTGTAACGTTTGTTAATAAAACAAACACATTCTTTTCCAAAGCTTAGAGATGCAGGGTAACAGGATTCCTGCTTGGTGACTTTGTTTGTTTCATGTTACTTTTAACCTTTGGTTTCTCATTCATTGTGTCTCCATAAACCATTTTTTATGTATATTTACAGAATATTAAAAAAAGTAATCTCACTCCAAGTACTGCCAAAGAAACCTGGCTCAATTTCCACAATTTTCAGTACAGTAAGCGATTTGTTCATAGCCAGAGTACTCGTGTGTGTGGATGTTAATACACTCTCGTACATGGTACTTTTCAGTTGAAGAAATCACAGGAAAATTTCCAAGATTTGGTATGCCATGAGTTTGCCGAACATCCACACTTCTGCATTTTGCAGATCTTACAATCTTCATGTTATGTAAGACCTCATATACTCCTGGTAAATCCTAAGGGGAAATGCAGAGATGGGGCCTGAAAATGTAAATAAATGTGTATGACACATTGGAGATTCTTGGAAGAAAAGCACTATGTAAATCTACTTTTTAAAAACTGTTATATATGTATCCTTTAGTGGTGGGAGTAGGTTATTTAAAGCATTTTTTTAATGAAATAAAGTAAGTAAAAATGTAAGCCCATTTGAAATAAAAGATACATCATATAACTAGTACACTTTTCCAGTAGGCTTGAAGATTCCAGGCATAGTATGCTCCTAAAACTTGCCAATGCATTTGCGATGCCTGGGTGGCTCAGTTGGTTAACTGTCCAACTCTTGATTTCTGCTCAGGTCGTGATCTCATGGTTCATGGGATCGATCCCTGAGTCAGGCGCTGCCTGCTTGGGATTCTATCTCTCTCTTCCCCTCCCCGGATTATGTTTTTTCTCTCTCTTTCTCTGTTTCTCTGTCTCTCTCTCTCTTTCTCAAAATAAATAAATAAACATTTTAAAAGAAAACTTGCCAAAGCATAGAGTCTATTTAAATATATTGTTTTCCCGGAAAACAAAGCAAATAGTCAAGGAAACTTGTATAAATGGTAACAAATACTGTATTGTGTCCTGTACTATGATTTGGGGGAGAAAATGTTTTTCAAGCCCCTGGAAATAGTATGTGGGTGAGCTGACCAAAATGTGCTGCACCTGTACTCCATGCAGTAATCACTCTTTCAGGGACATGGCTAAAATCAGTCTCCCGGATCGCGGGCAAGGAGAGGCATGAATCTCTCAGTAGCATATAAGCAGATGATTTTTTGTTTCCTGAATTCTCCTTCCTTTTTCAGTTAAAATTTGGCACCAGAGTCACGGACACTGTCTCCTATTTACATATGTACTTACTTCTGGCACATGACAAAGCTGACTCTTAAATTATGACAGAATTTAGCTGTGGATAAACTAATAGCTCATTGTGCAGACTTGTAGAGCTATTAAACCCTGACTTGTCACTTCGAACACAATGTTTTTAAACGAAATCAGCAGACATAGAGGGAAGTATCCAGAGCCTAACATGAATTCCAGGGTGGTGACACTTCAAACGTCATCACAGTTTGAATGTGACCATCTGAAGTCCCAGTCTGCCTTCCCCTGATAGGTCCAGGGGAGACCAGAGAGACCACGTGCCCAGGAAGGAGTACGTGTAAGGAAAGTTACAGTGGAAGGTATTCGTGAGAAGTTTACGCTTCTCATTTGGGGAAAAAAGTTGGGAGGAGGGGTTTCTAATCTTTCAGTAGCAAATTAAGTGCATGATTTTTTGTTCCCTGAATTTTCCCACCTGCCTATGTATGCTTTTTTTTTTTAAGAAACAATCATATTTCAGTACAATACATATATTTCTCTTTCTCTCCCTAAGAAATGGCACATTAAAAATGAACTGTCAGGAGCGCCTGGGTGGCTCAGTCGGTTAAGCATCTGACTCTGGCTCAGGTCATGATCTCATGGTTCCGGAGTTCGATCCCCACTTCGGGCTCAGTGCTGACAGCTCAGAGCCTGGAGCCTGCTTCTGATTCTGTGTCTCCTTCTCTCTCTGCCCCTATGCTGCTCACACTCTGTCTCTGTCTCTCAAAAATAAATAAATGTTAAAAAATTTCTTTAAATGAAGCCTCATGCCTGGATAAACAGTCCAGATCTTGAAACTATTTTTTCAGTAGTATTGTTAATCCTCTTTCAGCTGACACCTCAATGATTAGAAAGCAAAGGGTAGCTCAGAAACGCTGCCTTAGGGAATCAGACTGTTCTTAAATGCTGCGAATTATTTTTCAATGGTGTACATTCCTTTAGAACAGTTATAAATGTCTGAACAACCAAGGTCCGGTCACTTTCAGAGATTACCTTTTCATTCACTGTTGGGCAATGATTATTGCCAAATGAACCCTTCAAGTGGTGCTTTTATATTTGGCAAAAGTATCTGCTTTTGGATTTCGTGTAAGTCACTTGAAACTGGAATTCCCACAGCAATTTTTGGAACTCTCTCTTGGAAAGTATCAGCTGCCAGTTTTAAAGCACCTGGACTTTTGATCTGATTGATAACATTGTAATGTTGTACCATTATCTATTCTAGCAATGAATGAGCCACTACTTGAAAAGAGAACATATCTTTTTTATTACCGACACTACTGAAAATAAATTAAGATCCAACCAACCAGTTTCATTGTGATAGAAGAAAGCTTGAGAGGCCAGACAAACACAGAAGACGATTTATCTCGTAGCATGTACAATATTTGTATTCTAACACGGACAAGAGTAAAATCAACTATCCATTTCAAGTTGATATTGATTTGACTCTTTGAAGGTTTTTTTAAAATTATTTAATTTTAATTAAAATTTCTTACATTTAAACACTTATAATTGTTCCAGAAGGAGATGACATGTCAGCTACTGGCTCTTTGGTCTTTCTTTCTGTTTTGGCTCTAGTTTCTGCTGTTGGCTTATTCCATTTTCTCCAAGTGGTGAGCAATGGGGGGTTTGCATGTGCACTGGCTGGGTCTTGCCCTTTCCCCGCAGTTCTGTCCTCGACTGCCCAGTGGCAGAAACAGCGGAATTGAGAGGTCACCAGCTCCAGGTGACCCCACATCTAAGTGTAGCCACTGTAGGCCCTTTATTCAGGCCATTTACCCTTTAGGGCTCAGACTTGTCCTTCTGACAAGTATATGACGATAATGACTCTCTGGCAAGTTGTTTTATGTGACAAGTTGAAACTCTACACAAACATTTTAAGCCAGTGTCTGATGCAGACTAAGTTTTGGTAAATGGCAGCTCTGACTTCTATGGTTGGTGCCGGCTAACTCAGTTCTGCAGACTCCCCAGAGAGCTCCCTACCAAATGAGTGGAGACAGGCTTTCAGTTCTCCCTGGAAACAGCTGGTTAGACCAGATGTCCGTGATTGGCTTAAAAGATTTGGCAACTATTTTGTGTTTCTAGAAAACGTACATTCGGAATAGAAAAATTTGGTTTTTTTCCCCCTTCTATATTTTTTTATTTGTTGTTTTGAAATTTTACATGATTTCAAGTTTTAAGGAAAAAGCCAAAAGATGGAAGATCTTTGAGAATGAAGAGAAATCTTCCGACAAATGAACAAAGAAGACTGACCAAGGCCTTGGCTTGAGTGTATCATCAAGATGCTTGAATATTATCACATGTGGAATGAAATACTCATATTATGAGCCAAAGAAATCCCACCGTTCCCAGACTACATCGGGGCCACCACTGCCAAGCTTTCTTCTACCTGGACTCCTTAGACTTGCAGTTGTGTCGTTTGTACTTGAGATGACACAGGTATTTCGGGTGATGGGAGAGGGGGCAGCCGTGGCTCGCGAAGTTCTCTGCAGGGTTTCACCAGTGAGCGGGTCCTCATTTTTCTCCAGGCCAATGGGGTTGGGGTGACAAACCTCTCATTTTTCATTCTTTCCTGTGATCATCTGGTTTGTGTTCCAAGCAGGTCTTTGTAGCTAAGCTTAATCGTGACACTTAGCTGGTTCCCGAGGTTGACAATCCCTGTGTGTTCAGAAATAAAGGAGTCTGAAGGGGGAAGGGAAGTGGATGAGTCAGGGTGAGGAAATGGTGCATGACTTTCATTCCATGGGAAATGGGACCTGGCATGATCAGCGGGTTTCTGGGTAATATGCATGGGCTCAGTCCTCCTGTGCCAGAGGCATCTCCTACTTCTGATCTGTGTGAAGCACTGACCGGGTTCCCTACTTCCTTTCCTCCTCTTGATTAGCGTGGTCACCACAGAATGATCAATGATTATGCGAATTTTAATTTTGAAATAAATGTGACAATGGCTTTATTTAAAAAAAATAAGAGAGACTCGTTTTTCTACAAAGATTTTCTACGATACTTCTTTGGTCCAAAGAAGGTTTGGTCGTAAAATCAGTTCCTCGCCAAAATATAAAACTAAGATAATGCAGATGTTGCTTTAAATGAATCAGGTATGTCTTAATAAGGTAACTGTTTTCATGGTTCGACATTTGTATTTTCACTCTTTTGCTTCACACCTTTTTTACTTACTTTTGCCAGTGTTCCAATAATGAAATTGCTCATGTGTTCTTAAAGATTCTGCTATCCTGAAGGACAGCAGACTGGCACATCTAATTGCTTGAACAAGCTCTCCTTATCGACTGACCTATATTTTTGTATAAAGTGATTACTACCTATGAAGAATGGCACATAAAGATATCAATAACCCAACCGCGAGGCACATTTTAATGACTGCAATTAGGGAGTAAAGGGTTTACAAGATTGCTTGCAGCCTGTTCCTCATTCGATCCAGGTCCTTGGCTGAGATTTTAAATCTCATGTTTCTGGTTGGCCACCTGCCACTGCCCACCCAGTCTGGAAAACTGAAAAGGCTAATTCCTCCCAAGGGTTGGGATGTTGCTCATTAAGTAAGGCCATCTTTTCTGGGGGTGCACGTGGGGTAACAGCCTAGGAATCAAAGTCAAGAAAACATCTACTTCTTGGAGTTCAATTGGTTGAAAAAGATTACTTTTTACAAGTTTTCTTTTGAGAGAGAGAAAGAAACAGAGAACGAGTGGAAAGAGTCAGAAAGAGAGGACTAGAGAGAATCTCAAGCAGGCTCCATACTGACAGCACAGAGCCTGATGTGGGGCTTGAACTCATGAACCATGAGATCATGACTTGAGCTGAAATCGAGAGTGGGGTGCTGAACCAGCTGAGCCCCCACGTGGCCCAAAAAGGAGCATTTTAAAGAGAGCAATCCAAGAAGACATGTGAGGTTTCTGGGAAGATTTCAGAAAAAAGAGCTAGCAAGGAAAAGTTGAGAAAATTAAGAATAAATGAGTGGCTTTAAGACCCCTTATCCTTCAGATCTCCTCAGCTGTGATGGGACAGTGTGGGGCTCCCACTCGTAAGAGCACCTCTACCCCCCACCCCAACAAGCCTCTCGAGCTTGCCGAGGTCAGCATGTTTAAGATGCGTTTCAGACGGGTCTGGGCAGGGTGCCCAGCAGTTAAGTCCAACACGAGTGAATCTGTATGTGGACTGAGCTTTAAGGGCGAGAAGGTCTAACATGCGATAATGAGCCTGTATCAGAACATCACTTGTCTCAGGGGTGCCTGGGTGGCTCGGCAGGTTAAGCATCTGACTCTTGATTTCCACTCAGGTCATGATCTCAGGGCTTGTGAGTGCTCGGAGCTTGCTTGGTATTTTCTCTTTCTCTCTCTCTTCCCCATCCTCCACTGATGTGCGCTCTCTCTCTCTCTCTCTCTCTCCCTCTTTATCTCAAAATAAATAAGTAAAAGAACTTTTCCTGTCTCAGGATGGGTAATTCTGCCTGAGGAGCAACATGATGTGTGCTATTTAGATCTGTGGTTCAACTCAGCAATCAATCACTGCTGCCATGAGTCCGTGTAGTGAAAATGAAGGGTGCTTAGAGAAAGAAGGTGAGGGATGTGAGAAAGCTTCTTCCTGTGGCTCCGGGCCTGCCGGACAGCCTCGCCTTCCATTGTCCCAGTCTCCAGGAGGTAATCTCTATAAATAGATGGTTCTAGCTGCTGGGCTCTGGGAATGCTCCTGCTCCCATCACTCTATCGGCCCCAGAAATGCTACCAGCACTCACTACCATCACCTTGATTACCTTTCACTTGACTAATCACTCTCCCATGCCATGTCTAAGTCCCTATATTGAATTGCCTTTGTTTAAAATCTCTGGAGTGCCACCTCTTTACTTGCCTGGATTCTGACACATTTAGAGAAAGTCTATTGGGGCTCCCTGAAGTAAATGAAGTGAACGAGGTGAGAGACCAGTGAATTGGGCCAATTACTCTGAATAAACATCTCTGTATACATAGTCTGGGGAGGCTAGAAAATCTCAAACTGCACCTGGTGAAACTTCGTGGCTGAAAACATCAATGTGCTCAAAATTTTGCATTTTGGCCAAGGAATATCATGATGGACAGCTCAGCTCTCCACAAGGCATCGGGTGGGTGTCCAAAGTAGGGCTGGAATTCCATTTCCAAAATGGCCTCACTTCTATGGCTTACTCCTGGCTGTTGGCTGGGTCCTCAGCTGGGGTTGTGTGTCTCGGCCTCTGTACTGCCCCATGTGGCAACTTCATGTGACCATGTTGGTCTTCTCCCAGTATGGCCATCTTGGACTAGTCAAAGGCTTATATAGTTTGGCTTCCCCTAGAGTACAAAAGCAGACGCTTCCAGGAATATTTAATTTATGAGCTCAGAAGTCCCAGAATATTATTTACATCACCTTGTATTGTTCAAATTAACCAGAGATTAACTAGATTAAAAGATTCATTTGCCTTTATTTCTACATGAGGAGCGGCAAGATCACATTACACAAGAGCACGTGGGAATGGAGATATGTTTCTGCCGTCTTTGGAAATATGCTTTATCATAGCTGGTTAGTTGGGTTTCATGCATTTATTTTTCTTATTTCACATCAGCTTTCTTACTCATAGGGCAGCATTGCATCAAATTCAGCTCAGCAAGGATATGGAAACTTATTCTCCAACTATTTTTGGCTTCTTTTTAGTTCTTTCTTCTTTGATGCACGTGACTATTTTCTAGCATGTGTCTCTTACGTCCTTTTCTCTTCCAATCCACCACTCATTGTGTTGAGCCATGACTGTCTTTTCTAACTGCAATTAAATGTCCTCTTTTTTTAACTTACCACACATTTATAATAACACTTTTTCTCTCTCAGTTGTCAGGACTTCTGTCTTTTCTCATCCTTCTCAAATACTTTCTTTCTATCACCTTCTCCCTGAAGCCAATACTACTTTGCTAATTCATGCCTTAATTATTTCCTTTTCAAAGGAAGGTTGCTTCCATATACTCTACAAATACCTTATTGGATCCCAAACCAAGGACACCTGGCTGGCTCAGAACATGCAACTCTTGATCTCAGAGTCATGATTTCAAGCCCCATCTTAGGTATGGAGTCTACTTAGAAAGAAATAAACAGTGAAAGAAAGAACAAACAAAAGAAAGAAAGAAAGAAAGAAAGAAGAAAGAAAGGAAGAAAGAAAGAATCCTAAGCCAAATATTAAGTGTGTATTTTGGGCACACGGGAGATTATGGGCCAAGGTCTCTATAATTGTGTGCATTACTTAGTGAAGATAACAGAGACTGTCAGTTACAGTAGATTTGCAAACACCATCAAAATGTCCTCAGGCTTGACCATAATTCCAAGATTTGTCAACTTGTCTTCATATACACTGGGAAAGAGAATCATGGTGTCCGCTTATATCCAAGCTCCCTCGACTATTTCTCATAAAAACAACTGTGTTCCGTGTTTTATACCAACCACAATTTGAAAGAAAATTTGCACACGCAATGATTACTTGCTCTCTGTTAGGAACAGCCAAAACTTTCTGCCACTGAGGCACAGATTCCAAACTCTTTTCATTCATGGTACATTTAGCATCTCAGCTTCTTGTTCATCAGGACTCCTGGCCAAAAGAAATGCCTACAATTCAACTGATTATGCAGTTAAATCTAAACAATCTTGTGACCTTATAAATCCAGATTAGTTAGCACCTATTGGGCATTAAACAAATTCTTAATCCTTGGAATTATGTTGGAAGCTGCCCGTTCCACATTGATTTTTTATTCGGTGCTTGCATTTTTATTGATTTTTAATTTTTAAAATGTTAATTAATTTTTGAGAGAGGCAGAGACAGGGACAGAGCACGAGTGGGGGAGGGGAGAGAGAAAGGGAGGAAGGGAAATGCAGAATCCCAAGCAGGCTCCAGCCTCCGAGCTCTCAGCACAGAGTCCAATGCAGGGCTCGAATTCACAAACCTAGAGATCATGACCTGAGCTGAACAAAGTCAGACACTTAACCAACTGAACCTCCCAGGCACCCCAGTGTTTGCTTTTTTTTTATGTGAACCCAAATTTATGAGCGTGGATGACATCAAAAGTAATATAACAATTTAATGTTAAAATTGTGAGTTACCACAGACTAGAAGGTCACATGGTGTCAGACAAATTTCTCTGTGTTTCACTAGATAATGAAAGATTTGGCTTGGGAGCCCTGATAGTTCCTACAGAATGCAAAGATCCATGGCACAGAGTTTGGGAATTGTGTTCTAGAATAGCAGTTCTCAGCCAGGAGTGCTTTTGTGCCGCAGGGCACATGTGATTGTCACAACTTGGGTGTTACTGGCATTCGGAGGGTCGTGCCCAGTGAGGTCACTAAATATCCTATGACGCACATGACCACCACACAACAGGGAACGATGCAGCCCCAAAGTCAATAGTGCCAAAGTCTAGAAGCCCTCTTCTAGATGTTTGGAAATGGCAAACATGTTAGCTTAAACCCGACAGCCTTAGGGAAGGCTTCACAGAGCGGGTGGAATTCAACCTGGGTCTTTGGGAGTTACTAGGGTGTTGCAAGGAGAAAGGGCTCAGGGTCCCCCAGATTGTTGAAACAGTACGTGTGAAGCAAAGAGGCGCCAAGAGCATTGCCTTGTAAGGAGAAGGTGGACAACATGTGTGCTGGGAGCATGGGGTGCATCCACAGGAGAGGCGTCAAAGGACAGAAGGACTCACACACCTGACAATCTTGAATAGGCAGGACCCCCCGGACACCTTGGGAAAGAGAAATGTGAAAGCAACAAAGGTTAGACCGGGGATCGATCACCAGCAGTTGAGCTTGTGTTGAGTGGAGAGAAATGCATGGAGGGGCCGAGTTTTCAGGAATACTCTCAGATTCCAACAGGTGCAGCAGGAAAGCTGAGAGATGTTGGGCTCAGACTCCTCCGACGTGTCACTCAAGAGACAAGCGAGTACTTTAGGGGCACCTCATGGTGGTGCAAAAGGCACGTCCAGACAACTGCCCCAAATCCAGAAAGTCTGGGGATCCCTGGGACTGTGGAGACAGAGAAATAGAGTAAGAGGCATGAAAGAGTATGCTTGGACTTTCAAGATACAAAATTATGTGTGTCTAGCCCAAGGTTCCTGAGCATTTCAATCATTTTTCTCCTTTGGGAAATGATTGTAAGCTGAACATTATAAATAAATCCTCACTAATGTTCCTTTTCAGATCAATTACCGTGAATTAATTGCATATTTTTATACAGTAAACAAAACTAATGATTTGTAAACTTCCTCCAGCCTGCTGTGCTCCATGCTGCTTCTTGAAACTGTCACTATCTTATTTACTTGTGTTGGCAGACGTTTTCCCTCCCGGAGAATGAAGCTATCAATCTGCGAGTATAGGCGGAGGGGAGGCTAATTCTCATGTAAACATGAACTTTGCAGAAAGGGGGCAGTGGTTTACCAGGTGCCATGTCTAGAGCAGGTTCTTGGCTACTTGAAATTCATGCATAGCCCTTCCTTTGTGAGAAAGGATACTGTGGAAAACATCCTTAAATATCACTTTCTTCCTAATTCTCTCCTGCCTTCAGGAGTCTAACATCTTGACGCCCAGTGTCTGTGAACTTAGAGCCTGGTACTATTGGCTATTTGCTTGTAAGGGACTTTGCTCAAGGTTGGGCAGCAAAAGGGAAACTCTGGGACAGCCCAGAAAAGTGTGTATGGAGACGGCACCATTGGCATCTCCCAGTGTGTGAATTAATAGCCATTCTCATCTTCTTTACTTCCCCACCTCCTCCTCCTCTTCCCCCTTGTCCTCCGCCTCCTCTTCCTCCTCCTCCTCCTTCTTCTTCTAATTCTTCTATTGTTGGTGTTGTTGTTATCTGAGATGAACGAGGATTTAGTGCCATATGCTATAATAAGTTGTTCAGAAAGCAAAAAGTAGGGTTCTCATGGGTGGTTTGCAGAAACTTTGGTCCTCCCATAGTCACTATAAACTTGAGAGATTAAAAAGCATCTTGAGGGGCACCTGGGTGTCTCAGACTGTTAATTGTCCGACTTTGGCTCAGGTCATGATCTCACCACTTCTGGTTTCAGCCCCGAATCAGGCTCTGTGCTGACAGCTCAGAGCCTGGAGCCTGCTTCAGGTTCTGTGTCTCCCTCTCTCTCTGCCCCTCCCCCACTCGCACTCTTTCTCTCAAAAATGAATAAATGTTAATTTTTTTTAAAAAAGCTTTTTTTTTTTGCAAAAGCAAAGGACTTTATTACAAATTTAGGCCTGGCCAGCCTAAACTCGGGCTCACAGACTTCAACAACACACTGGATCCACGTGGAGCGAGCCCCGAACATGGCGGGGCAGGGCCTTTTATGAGTTTGGGAAGGGGGAGTTACAGGAAATTGTCACACAGGTACAGGGGTCCAATCATTATATAGATACCACCTCAAGCCAGTCAGAGTGGCTAAAATGAACAAATCAAGAGACTATAGATGCTGGCGAGGGTGTGGAGAGATAGGCACCCTCCTACACTGTTGGTAGGAATGTAAACTGGTGCAGCCGCTCTGGAAAACAGTGTGGAGGTTCCTCAAAAAACTATCCATAGAACTCCCTTATAACCCAGCAATAGCATTGCTAGGGATTTACCCAAGAGAGACAGAAATGCTGATGCATAGGAGCACATGTACCCCAATGTTCATAGCAGCAATGTCAACAATAGCCAAAACATGGAAAGAGCCTAAATGTCCATCACCAGATGAGTGGATCAAGAAGATGTGGTATATATACACAATGGAGTACTACATGGCAATGAGAAAGAATGACATATGGCCATTTGTAGGAAAGTGGAT
>PJEM01008106.1:0-11827 GCA_004023845.1 Helogale parvula | reverse complement strand
TCGAGGGTGTCATGCTTAGTGAAATAAGTCAGGTGGAGAAGGACAGAAACCATATGTTTGCACTCATAGGTCTAACAGGAAAACAGAAGAAACCTAATGGAGGACCAGGGGGAGGGGAAGAGAGAAAGAGAGTTGGGGAGAGAGAGGGATGCAAAACTTGAGAGACTATTGAATACTGAAAACGAACTGAGAGTTGAAGGGGAAGGGGGAGGAGGGAAAAGAGGTGGTGATGGTGGAGGAGGGCACTTGTGGGGAAGAGCACTGGGTGTTGTATGGAAACCAATTTGACAATAAACTATTAAAAAATAAAATTAAATTAAAAAAAGCATCTTGAAGCTGGTGTGTGTTTATCAGTGAACACAGGAGGCTCTCCTACAAAACATAAGCAATTTCACAAAACACTGGCACTGAACAAGGTGTATGACCACAGTGGAGCAAAAAGAAAACAAGACTCTTCTGCAGTCTTGTCTGAACACACACACAAAAACACACATGAAAAAATAAGAATGCCTCCTAAACCACAGAAAATGACCAATGGTTAGTCTCTCCCACCTCACCACCCAGGTAAGACACAGAGAAATCCAATCACGGCATCACTTCTGGTTCTGGCTTCACTCATCCAGAGAAAAATTACTGCAATTACATGTCCCAAGTCACATATGCAAACCTAAAGCTTTTCCCAAGCTCCTCTTACTGAGAAGCTCCAAGGTCCTCCAAGAGCTGCGATCTTCTTTGTCACAACAAACCAACACATTTAACTCTGATTAGCAGCCGATTTCTTACGGTATTTAGCTGGAGGGAATCAAGAAGCTGCCTCTCAGTCAAAATATGCCAAGTCAGGGTCATCGGGGTCGGCTCAGCCAGTTAAGTGTCCACCTCTTGATTTTGGCTCAGGTCATGATCTCATGGTTCATGTAAAGATTCTGACAGTGCAGAGCCTGATTGGGATTCTCTCTCTTTCTCTCTTAAAATAAATAAATATTTTTTTAAATTAAAAAAATACCAAGCTAAACAAACCAAAAATGTTGGGGGGAGGGGGGCACCAAGAAACATTTCACAATGGGAGCCCTAAACCACTTCTTCATATCCAAACTGTTGCCTTTAAGTTTCTCCCACACAGAGTGACACCTGGGGTCAATGACAATGAGAAGGGAGGTTTTTCCCCAGACAAGCAGGAATCTGCTTAGTGTCGGTGCACTAAGGAGACGGCTCAGGTCCAGAGAAAGCCAGCTGCTGCCAGCAGGTCAAGATGAGACACTTTCGGGCCATCAGCTTTCATACACGGGCAGCCTGCTCCCTCGGTCCCTCAAAGACAAGTCCACTCTAGCTGTTTTCAAGACAGTAATACATGCCCAGATTCTCCCTCCGCGTGAGTCCAATGTTGGTGCTTTCCTTCAGATACATTTCTAGTCTGTTTATACTTCCATATACTCTTCACAGACAAAACTACCTCTCTATTCTGGCCCCGGAATATACGTTTCAGATTTTAACAAGGACATGCCATCTCTTCTTTTGACTACTCTCAACTCATATTTTATCTAAAAAAGTTTTTCATATCATCCTCTCATTATTTCACACTTCGTTAGGTCATATGACAAGCAATATGACAACTTCTCCCCTAATTTTTCCAATACAGTGGGAATCTCGCTGTTTGCTAACGTGTTAAAGCTCAGGTGTCTAAAGGAACATTGGGTGAATTGTATGTACGTTTATCTAGATTGTCAGAGACAGACTGCTTCCACCTCCTGGTGGTCACTTCCTGTGAATGGAGCCCAAGGAGTGTATCCATGACCCAGCTTTGCTAGAGGTGAGCGGTTCCTCTGACTGGTCAGTTTGGGGCTCACTAGGCACACTGGGCTTGGGTCTATCCTTTTCTGCCTGGAGAATGGGTTTGTCCAGGGAGAACACAAGGTCACCTCAGCTCCTCTGTGATATAAGTTCTATGGTGCAGACCCGCCACAGGACACCTAGTCCAATGCTAATGGTACTGGGTGGGGAAATTGGCCTCATTTTGGAATTCTGTGAACAGTCTCCTTTGACTCTCAGACTGCATGACACCTCCCATTTAGCCTTTATTTGTAGTAGGGATTATGCAGAGTACTATTATTATCTCGTAGAACAAGATTATTTTATTTTGACCACCAAGTGCTTAGTTTTCTCCCCCCAAGATCAAGGGTGTAAGAAATATGAATATCCCAGAAATCTTCCTTAGGCTAATTTAAAGGCTAATTTATGTTTAGAGTAAAGCAGAGAATTGCAATTCTTTCTAGAAGAGTCAATTCTGAAAAGTATGTGCCTCTCTGTTATGGTGTCTCTGGGACATTCTTGCTTTTAGAGTTTCTTACGGAGATACTCCAAGCACCAACTGAATGGACCAGTGATTGATGGGTTAGTGTGTGTGTGTGTGTGTGTGTGTGTGTGTGTGTGTGTGCGCCCCATGCACCCTCCCCAGTGGGGCTCTAGTCAGTCTCTGTGTGATGGTCAGCAGGGCATTCTGTTTGCTTCAGTATTTCAGAATTAATCCCTGCCTCGTTTAATTTTTTTAATGTATATTTATTTTTTTGAGACAGAGAGAAATAGAGAATGAGTGGGAAAGGGGCAGAAAGAGAGGGAGACACAGAGTCCAGAGCAGGTTCCAGGCTCGGAGGTGTCAGCATAGAGCCTGATGCAAGGCTTGAACTCATGAACCATGCATGACCTGAGCCAAAGTTGAAAACTTAACCTACTGAGCCACCCAGGTGCCCCAATCTCTGCCTCATTTAAATGAAAAACAGGTAATAGCATCACAAGTAGGCAGAAAGCAAAAGGAGGACAGTATTAATGATCCTAAGAAAGGTGAGTTAGGGCATAACCTTCTGATGAAGAGAAAATCAACGTTGGCCACAATGGCACAGTGATGACTTACTTGTCAATGCACTGTGACACTGTCTTAACTGCAGAAATCGTGTCATGAAGAAATTTGCATAGATGGGGCTTTCAAAGATGCTTCTGGAGCTTGCAGATTTCTGTGTGAGGCGTCAAGTTCACCTCCGAAGCGGAAACAAGTAGAAATGTACTCTCAGTGCAGACAGTCGATTGTGGTAGAAGACACTTTCCAGGGGAGATGTTTTTCACCCTGCTGCCAACAGGGCTGGGAAGTCTACAATAAGAAGGACAAGACCATCAGAACAATAAAACAAGACTGTAACATTCTCAGTAGCACGATACATCAGAATAATGTTCTGTTATCAAAAAGTCAGAATGGGGAAAATGTAATAGACTCTAGGACATAAGAGAGACAGTGCTGAAGAATTTGTGAGTTTGCCCAGTTTTGTCCAGGGAAAGGGAAAGGGTGCTTTGGTTCTAGGGCAATGTTACTGGCTTGGTCTGGACAGATAACTCTCTTTAATGCTTTTATGGACTGATGGAAATATCTCTCATGAAACTTGCAGAGTCCTCCCTTCTAACCAGTTATGCTCCCTGAGCAACCTTCTAGGTCACACTGTGGTTATTTACATATAGCAGAAGGAGGTATTCTAGGAAAACCTATGGTGCTAATAATAGCACCACCCTTAGCCCCATTGTAAGTGACTAGAGTGTCACTCAGGTTTCTCTCCAAACCTTGAGAAGGTATTAGGTTGAAATACTTTCTCTGGGCCAGGTCACTTTGGGGGAAGCCTGCAAAGCTGTCATGTTCCATAGAGACCTCACCAAGTCCTGTGCCCTTGCATGATCGTCTCGGGTTTTCCAATCAACATGATATGCCTTTGTTATGGCAGTGGTCATTCAATGTGGTTTCGGTGACGGAAACTGGGCCCCAAAAGACCAGTTTGGTTGGAGGCAGACACCTGATAAGAAGAAAGCAAGTGCATCTGCTTGGGAATTAAGAGCAAACCAACACTCACAGCGGCATCAGTAGGAGTGCTTTCCTGCCCAGATGGTGCATCCCCTTTAAGAACAGGAAAGAACCAGCACTACCCCCTCACACACACACAAGAGCTACCTGACCCATGAGCTGTGGTGATTGCAGCCAGTTTCCCTCCCATGGCGTGTTGGTTAAGGCACCTAGTGACTGGGTGCATATCTGGGATTCGCTTACCTCCCAGCTTCCAAGGCATAGAGTCTTGATTTCTGTGATCCTCCAAGACTCGTCCTGACTCAAGAGAGCTGGGGAGAGTGGCAGACACAAATCATGAGAGACTATTGAATACTGAAAATGAACCATGGACTGAAGGGGGAGGGGGAGGGAGGGAAGGTGATGATGGTTGGTGGGGGGCACTTGTGGGGAGAAGCACTGGGTGTTATATGGAAACAATTTGACAATAAACTATTATTTAAAAAAGTAGAAAAAATTGTAATGCTTTTAATTTATTTTTGAGAGAGAGAGAGAGAGAGACAAAGTGAGCAGGGGAGGGTCAGAGAGAGAGAGACACACACAGAATCTGAAGACAGGCTCCAGGCTCTGAGCTAGCTGTCAGCATAGAGCCCAATGTGGGGCTTGAACCCACAAACCTTGAGATCATAACCTGAGCCAAAGTTGGACACTCAACCGACTGAACCACCCAGGTGCCCCTCATCCTGACTCATTAGTCAGGCCTTGATTCCAGCCTTTTGGATCAGAAGTTAGCGGCTCTGTCCCATTTCTCTCCACCTCCACCTTCTTCTGGTTTGGATTTTCCCAGTCAGGACAGTAAATGATGCCAATGCAAATTTACTAGCTGGATTTAGCTTAGCCTGTTTCCATGTATATACTTCCTAGGCTGTGAAATTTCATATCTTCTGCATCCCTCTGAAGCCATCCCCCAGGCATGTGCTCAGGGTAGGCAAAATCTGAGGCCTGGCTGGGTGGGCTCATGGGGCCAGTGGTCTGCTTTCTTCTGTGCCCTCTGGGCTGACTGTTGATACTGTCAACTCCTGGCACTGTTGTCAATGTTCACAGTAATCAAAGTTTATGCACCTTTGTCCCATAAAGAGGAACATGACTGAGAGTCCCCAGCCCCGAGGGATAATCTTGAAGTATGACCATTTTCTGAGGAAGTTTCCATGTTTAAGCTCTTAGGACTATCAGCGAGGTGTTCGCTGAGTTTCAGACTTTGTGAAGGTTCTCTAGATATGAAATTAAAAGATCAAATGTATTTGATGTTTGTCCTGAACATATTTGGGACATAACCCCTCTCTAAATAGACTTGGATATTTATATTTGTCTGTTTACAATAAAAAATAATATTTCTTTCTTATGGCAAGATGAAGAAACTATCAAAGCCAGAATATCAGAAAATAATTTCTATGACATGTCACCTTTCTAGGACCCTACACTTGATCTTAGCCAAAAGGCCGAGAAGTGATCACCTTTCTAGGACCTTAAAGGTAAAACGAAAACCTTATTAAACAAAACATCTAACCTTAATCATGCAATATAGATTTCAATGAGGAAAAACTATTTGAAAGTCAAGGAAGTGAAGCAGGTTAGAGAATGTCACTGTTAGTGACAACCAGAAAAGATTATTTTCTTATTTTATTAAATCACATTGTTATCGTCTTATTCCTTAACAGGAACTTGGGAAGCTTTCCACCTTCATTTTGGTGCTTTTAAATGGAAACCATGTGAAACAAAAATGGAGGAGCCAACCTCAACTACCAGTTCCTCTAGAGGACTCACCTCTGGACCTGCCCCAAAACCATGGCACAAGGGAAGGTGACGTCTCAGAAGATGTCCTTCTGTACCCCTAGTGAGCAGGAACTCTCTTCCCTCCCTCTGAGTGACTTATAAAATATGAATCCTGAGTCTGTAGTCCCCCTCCAGGAGGATGAGTGTAGGTATAGTTTTAATGTGGTCTTGTATTGTTTTGCATGATAATTGAAATGTATTTCTTCAGGGTTTTCGCACATCTTTGGGATCTGAGAGCTGAGGCAATCTCTGGGGTACAAGATTCTGTGATTGTTTTTGGACACCCCTCGGGCCAGGAAATCCATGATCAATCATGTGGTAAGGAGGTAGGACTGTCAACCTGGGATGGACAGAAGGTTAGGAGATGGATTTAGAGAGGTCTGCTTCTACTCAAAGCTCCACTGGTGATTTTTCTTTTCTGCCTCCATTCCATGACAATTAATTAATCAACTAACATGCATTTATAAAGCTCCATTATTAAATATTGATTATATTTCTATTTGTGTGTGTGAAGTTCCATAGAGAACAGAAGATATATTGATGAGAGATACAATGATGATTATAAAATAGTCACCAAAGTGCTGTGATAATGGCTGCCCCTTTTTATTAATTACCTCCCATGTGCTGGAGAGGACACTGGTGGTTCACACATATCATCCGTAGGTCTCATGGAGACTCTACAAGAAAGTCGTGCCAGTCCCATTTTAAATATGAGGAAATCAAGGCTCAAAGTAGTGAGCCTTTCCCCAAGCCTTTACATAGTCAATGAATCAGACAATATTGTCATGATACTTGTTATGAAGATGATATGAATTATCATTTAGTAAGTAGAAAGCGTCTACCATGGGCAAGACAGACCTTATGTTATTAAGAGCCTGGAACAATGAAAGAAGAGTAAGATTTAGTCATTGTCCTCCATGGAGCCAAATTAGTCATCAGTTGGGATTACAAAACATTCATATTCAAGGCCTACCTGAATTTAATAATGATCTCAAAAATCTTTGCCCAAACACAAGAAACCCATGAGAACACAAGGAGACAGGAATGATCCTAAAAGGGCAACTATTTGGAAAGTCACACAGAACGGTTAACAAAGGGTCTTCCCAAGCCCAGAGGCCTCTGTTCCAGATGGTGTTTCTGAGTCTGGGCCAGAATAGGGTGCCGTAAGCGAGTACCTTCACCTCTGTGAGTGTCAGCTTCCTTGTCTGTAAACGGGGAATATGGGGGCTCCATCTGCCTCTCAACCTTGAGAGATGAAATAATCAGGGATGTGTTCTCATACTATCGGAGTTAATCCTATTGTGCATACAGTATACAGTAATCCCAGCAGCATTTAGTGTCCAGCGTGTCACTTGGAGGAGAGCTAGTTGGGTTAACCTTCTGCTGTGTGAGCTGTCTCTCTGTGTTGCCCAAAGACATCAGGCTGTGAGGGACTAAGTCATGCGCACTAGTCAGACACATCCTCAGTGGACAGCAGAATGCCTGTCCATGCCTTTACAGCATCATAAACCCTGCACAGACTGGGACTTGTTACATCTTCATAATCTCTCAGCATGTTCTCTCTCTCTTATTAGACTGCATGGAAAATAAAACCCTACTCATTGATACAATACAGAGGTCAAATATTTAAAGTTCATTAGATTTTTAAAAAATTTCTTATGTGGGGAGATGTATTTGAGAATAAGAGACGTGTCTCTTGGAATTAGACTAAGGAGGCTCCATTTTCTTGAATGGTTCCATTTTTGAGGCCAAAATGGAATGGTGTTACCATTGGGACTAAAAATGAAATTTTTATCTAGCTACATGAGGAATGACCTTGGTAGTGACATTGGATCCCTTAAAATCTAATGGCTGTTTTTCCTATGAAAACTGAATGTGAATGTTCAATTTTTTAGCTCTGGAAATCTGCCTTTTCTTCCTGTGTTATGACAAGTCCACGTTTTGGAGTTACTGATTGAAGAAAACAAGCCAAAACAAACAAGAAACTAAGTGATACGGACCAAGGACAGCACTGTGTTGTAGATCATCTACCAGAGGTATTAACTCAGGCAAGATACTTATCCTCTTACGGTGTCCCCGTTTGTAGAAAGGGGAAAAACACATCTAATTTATATTATTGCTCTGAAAATAAATGAGATAATATATGTAAACCACTCAGAACCACTTTGGAACAAAGAAAATGCAGTACTTAGTAGATATTAGCTTGGGATGGAAAACCGAGTTTTTGGTTAATTTTCATCAATTGCACCTTTAGCAATATAGGAATGTTTCTGCATTCTTTCTCTTGTATGGAATTATTTCTGCCTTAATTCCCCCAATTTCAACAAGTCTAACTTTACTAAGTAGGCATATCTTTTTTACTCCTGATCAACTTTCAATGAGTCCAAAAGATTTTGAAAGTTGGTGAGTTATAAACTATTGCTGGATTTGAAGATTTTTTTTAGATTAACTAATGGACTATTATTCAGTTTTAAAAGGTTTGGCAAATAAATATGCCATGCACACAGAGGTAAAATATGAAAAAAGTGAGACTTTTCATAAGGCTTAAGTCCTCAAAAAATTTAAATTGTGCTCTGTGTTTGACCTCACATGGGGTTCTTTTCAGATTAGACGTAGTTCTCAGCCTCTTTGGGGAAAAAATTTTGAATGAAGTCTTTGAATTCCAGCATCTCTTTCTACATGTACCTTGAGGACGAAAGCGACAAAGACTCGAACTGAAACTTTGGATTCTGGTTATAGCTTGGGGATAGAAAATGTGAGCACGACACTGAGGCAGGCTTCAGTCAGAGCTCCCTCACACACATTTACTCGGGCTCAAGGTCCCCGTTGAATAGAATTAGATTCAGCGGTAAGTGGACTTTGAGAGCTCTTTGAGGATAAAATCCAACTTGATGGCACAAAGGTACAAATGTACCTGATCATACTGATGTAAAACCTTTTACAAATGACTTTTCAATGACATCCTTTTTTGAGTTTTTTTTTTTTTTTGGTCTAAAATTTCTCTATACTCCAGAATAATTCGCTCGAGCTGTGTGACTAAGTTGTTATGTTGAAAATAATTTTTAAGGTCATTGAGACAGTCTGTTTCTATTCTTTTTTTTATGTTTACTTATTTTTTAGAGACAGAGAGAGACAGCACAAGCAGGGGAGAGTCAGAGAGAGAGGGAGATACAGAATCTGAAGACAGGCTCCAGGTTCTGAGCTGTCAGCACAGAGCCTGACGCGGGGCTCGAACCCACCAACCTTGAGATCATGACCTGAGCCGAAGTTGGACGCTTAACTGACTGAGCCACCCAGGTGCCCCTATTCTGTTTCTATTCTGGTCAAGGCAGGGAGGTCTCCCCTTTCTGTCATTACCCCTTGTCCCATCTGAAACAAAATTCTCTTTTTGCTGTTGGCAGGGACAGGACTATTCCATTCTGAATGGGTTACATCAATGGGGGTGTGTGTTTGCTATTTGTTATCCATAGTAGAAAATGCTAACCAACTAAGTAACTAATGAACTAACTGAATAAATAAATATTAGTTTCAATCTTTGCCCTCCAGAGTCTCAAACCATCCTAAGTGATTATAAAGTATTCTATCCCACAGCCCCATCTTGGTACTGATAGTGAGAAGGTGCAGCCCACCAACCATGTCATCATGACCTGAGCCAAAGTCAGACACATCACCGACTGAGCCACCCAGGTGCCCCTTGAAATTTCCATGTCTTCAGAAAACTGATAGTGACCATGGAAAAGCATGAAACATTTTCCCATCCACCACAGGAGATTGGAGTGATATACCTGACCATATGAAACCAAGAAGACATAAATCTACCACTCCAATGTCTTTAAGTTATTTCAAGAAGAGTGTGTCCAGGGGCACCTGGGTGGCTCAATCTGTTAAGCATCTGACTCTTGACTTTGGCTCAGGTCATGATCTCATGGTTTGTGAGATGGCACCAGTGGAGTGGGGCTCTTTGCTGACAGCATGGAGTCTGCTTGGGATTCTCTCCCAATCTCTCTGCCCCCCCCCCTCCAACTGCACTCACTCTCTCTCTCAAAACAAACAAACAAACAAACAGAGAAAGGTGTGTCCAAAATCACGAATGTGTAGCTGTTGATGGCTGGTTTTGTAACCACTCTTCCTGTTACGACTTTGTATTTAGGTCACATGATTGGCTCTCTACAGTAGTCACTCGATCTTGATTTCATGTTTTCTTTTATGTGAAGAAAAAGCGACACTGTTGCTAATGTGGTGGCCTCAAAGTAGAAAATCATCCCACAGTATTGATGCTGCCACTTTAATACCAGCGTCTTCAGAGTCTTCAGTAAAAAGTCAGATGCCCCAGTAATAAGTAATGACTTTGATCTACTACACAGATGCGAACTAAACGTTGCTAGACTCAATCATCTATTTGAACACAATGTAATTCCTGACTGAATCAACTCTCTCCAACTGGCCCTCCTCACACTCATCAATTATTGGGTAGATGCGATACTAATGTGGTTAATGCTTAATACTTTAAGCATTCTTTAAGAATGCTTGTTACAGAAATATAAAAATCCTCTCAACCTCTCTATATTTCTCTAAGGCAGCTGCGAAATACAGTGGAAATAGATTATAATGGTTTAGTTACACCATGACAATCTCTACTTATTTAGAGAATGAAAGATTAACTGAATCTCATGAAGGTGGCTGAATGACTTCAGAAGTTATTTTTAGTAATTATAGATCCTTCACATAATCACTGAGCGGATGCTGAAGAAAGACCTTAGGTTATAAACTTGGTAGGAATCAAGAAAAATGGAGAACATTGCTCATTTTACTGAAAAGGGAAGATTTAATATAACCATTCTAATATGACTGAGGCTAGTCTATTTTTCTGTTTTTTATTGAGGTATTTTTGACATAGGACAGTGTATTGGTTTCAGGTGCACAGCGTAATGATCCGGTTTTTGTGCACACTGCAAGGTGATGGTTACTATCAGTCACCGTATGTTAGTTACACCATTGTTTTCTTAGGACGAGAACTTTCAAGATCCCTCTTACTGACATCCAGTTTGCAATACACAGTTATCAGCGCTTATCAACATGCTATTCGGTACATGCCCACGACTAGTTTAGTTTACTACTGGAAGTTTGTACGTTCTGACTTCCTTTATCCATCTCACCCGCCTCTAACTCCCAACCTGTGGCATCTACCAGTCTGTTCTCTGTATCTATGAGCTTTTATTTTTCCATTTAGCATAATGCCCTGGAGGTCCTTCCATGCTGTCCCGAATAGAAAAGATTTCATTATTTTTTATGGCTGAATGATATTCTAGACAGAGGAGGAGCAGGAGGAGGAGAGAGAAGAGGCATTTATCACATTTTCTTTATTTGTTTGTCCATCTATGAACACTTAGGTTGTTTTGATAGCTTAACTATTGAAATAATGCTGCAGTGAGCAGTATTGGGGTAAATATATCTTTTTGAATTAATGTACTTATTTTCTTTAGACACAGTGAGGAGTGGAATTGCGGGATCCTAGGGTAGCTCAGTTTTTAATTTTTTGAGGAACCTCCGTACTGGTTTTCACAGTGGCTGCACCAAGGGACATTCCCATCAGTAGTGCTGAAGGGTTTGCCCACACCATTAGCAAAACTTGTTAGTTCTTATCTTTTTGATAATAGCCATTCTAATAGGTGCGAGGTGGTACCTCACTGCAATCTGTTTTGACTTGCAGTTCCCTGATAACTAGTGACGCTGAACATCTTTTCATGAACCTACTGGCCATCTGTATGTCTTCTTTAGAAAAATGTCTGTTTACTGGGACGCCTGGGTGGCTCGGTTGAGTGTCAGACTTGTCTCAGCACTTCTTTATCCCTTGGGTAAATCCCTAGCAGTGCTATTGCTGGGTCATAGGGGAGTTCTATCGATAGTTTTCTGAGGAACCTCCACACTGCTTTCCAGAGCGGCTGCACCAGTTTACATTGCCACCAATAGTGTAGGAGGGCGCCCGTCTCTCCACACCCTCTCCAGCATCTATAGTCTTTTGATTTGTTCATTTTAGCCACTCTGACTGGTGTGAGGTGGTATCTCAGTGTGGTTTTGATTTGAATTTCCCTGATGATGAGTGACACTGAGCATCGTTTCATGTGCCTGTTGGCCATCTGGATGTCCTCTTTGGAGAAGTGTCTATTCAGGTCTTCTGCC
>PJEM01008105.1:0-86653 GCA_004023845.1 Helogale parvula | reverse complement strand
AGGGAGGAGGGGGGAGCGGGGGAGGAGATTGTGTCTTGATGGGGGTCCTTGGGTGCCCTGGCTTTGGGGGAAGATCTGGGGGGGGGGGGGGGCGGACGGGGAGGACACAGATACGTCGTCCCTGTGTGGCCGAGTCTGCGCAGCTCAGCAGTGCCTTGTTCCCTGCAGTAACCGGGCCGCCCTGCACCTCTATTCCAACACCCTCAACTTTCAGTAAGTAGATCAAAAGTTTTCTAACGAACGGGGTGGTCCCAGCTCTGGCGCATCCAGGAGGCTGAGATGGGCCGAGCCACCTTCCACGTGGGAGGATGGGGGTGGCTGGAGATGGGGAGCAGGCTGCGGACTCCAGTGTCTGTGGCGACGGCACCTGCCTGCTGGAGTTTGCTCAAACCGCGTCACGATGCGGGAGAGTGTTTGGTATGGCTCTCGGCGTCGCCTGACGCTGGCTGGGGCTTGGCAAAGGGCGGTGTGGTGAAGAGCACGCAGGTGTTTGCGTCAAGGTTCAGGAGGAGAGATGAGGGCCCAGGACCTGAGGACAAGCCAGGGTTCCGGACTTGGGATGAGCTGGCACCTAGAAGCATCTAAGAGGAACCAGGATAAAGGAGAATATGGCCTACAGTAGAAACCCGTGCAGGCAGGTAGGGCCGTCGGCAAGAGCAATGGAGGGATCCAGAGGCCTGGGTGTCCTGGATGAGGGCAGGTCCACTGGGGACATGAGAGTCTCTGTGTGCCTGGCATGGGAAAGAGAAAGCCCGGCAGGGAGGTGATGTGTCCAGGACACGGTGGCAAAAGCTGCTGGAAAGCGAGGCTGGGCTGGAGGGCCCACTGAGACAGCAGCATTCAGCTTCGGTTTGGTGGCGGATAAAGAGGGACTGTTGGGAAGGGCATTCAAGGAGGGACCTTTGACCTGGATGTAGATGTCTCTGGTGGCCAGCAATTCCACAGTCTTAGGTCTGGCAGGGCCCTCCTAGGCCATCCAGCCTAGTGGTTCTTCCAGTGCCCGTGTCCCTGAGTGCGCACGCGCACTTCCTCGTGCAGCCTCAGCCCCTGAGCTGCTCCGAGCGGGGGCCACGTGGCCTGGCCGTGACCGTCAGGAACAGGCCGTGGCACCCCGCCCCACTCCTCCTCCCCAGTTCTAAGTGCCAGGCCCGGGAATCAGCCTTGCTTGCTCAGTAAGTGACACAGAACCGGGCGTGGAGGGAAGGGGACGGCTGAATCCAGGGCTACAGCTCACAAGAAAGCACAGAAACACATCCTTGGTCGCCAGATGAGGGACACAGGACAGGGGCAGACCTCAGAGGGGCCAAGGCACCGGGTGCTGCTTACCATTCACTGCTGGCCTGCGCAAAGGAAGGCCACGTAGGAAATGGGGCTTGCTGTCTCCAAAAGGGCCCTTCGGGGGAAAAACAGATACCCTGCCCCACTGGCATATGATGCCAGAAGGATGAGAATTTGTCCCGATTCGGGTCGTCCTTTTCTCCACCTCCTGCCCCCAGGATCAGCGAAGTGGAGCCCAAATACTACGCTGACGGGGAAGATGCGTACGCGATGAAGCGGGACCTCACCCAGATGGCTGACGAGGTGAGGGCCCTGCAGGGCCGGGGCCGGGGCCGGGGCCTCACAGATGCAGAGGAGTAAGGCAAGCGCAGGAGGCCCCGCGGAGGTCAGGGGCGGCTGCGGGGGCTGAGACGGCAGGAGGCAGGTGGACTGGTGGCAGCCTTGGCACCTGTGTTGGCGGGCGTCATGGCGCGTTCACCTCAGCTTCTTCAGCTGACAGGTGGGGAGCTGGGCCCTGGCGGGGCTTTAAAGGAGTCAATCGCCCTGAGATCCCATTCTCTCCAGAAGCCTGTACTGCCTGAGGCGTGATGTGAGAGATGAGGGAGGAGGCCCCTCAGTGTGCTGAGCACTAGGTCCCCCCAAGGCTCAGGGGTAAGACAGCTGGGCTGAGGAGGAGAAAGTCGGGGTCCTGCCCCAGGTTCTGCAGCGACCAGGGCCATCCAGAGGGCTTTACAGCAGACCATGGGTGGGGGGGGGGGGGCATGCGCACCCTCACTGTGCAGGACGGGAAACAGGTCTGTGAGAGCAGAGCAGGACTCCACTCAGGTCTTCTCAGTCCTGCAGGCTTCCCTGAACCCCGGCTTGGGTGGCGAGGGGGCCCTCTGTGGCCTCGAGACTCAGACCTGTCTCCTTCCTCCTGCCTCTCCCTGGGCTCCTGGCGGCAGCTGCGGCGGCACCTGGAGCTGAAGGAGAAGGGCAGGCACGTGGTACTGGGCTCCATCGAGAACAAGGTGGAGAGTAGAGGCAACTCGCTTCCAAGCTCGGGAGAGGCCTGCCGTGAGGACAAGGGCCTGGCTGCTGAAGATAGTGGTGGTGACAGCAAGGATCTGAGCGAGGTCAGCGAGACCACAGAGAGCACCGACGTCAAGGACAGCTCAGAGGCCTCCGACTCCGCCTCCTAGAGCCTGCACTTGGCCCTCTCCCCACCCCGACCTGCCCGACCTGTCCTCGCCCTCCAGGTTTCACAATAAACTTCACCCAGTGGCCCCGGGGAGTTTGTGAGAGAGTGCACCTAGGTGGGGGGGCAGGGGCTGCCTCTCCCTGGCCCCTCTGTGTCCCCAGGATGTGGACCTCACAGCCTTGTGGCACGGCACATCCTGCCCAAGTAGAAGGAAAGAGCATTGTCAGGGGTTTGGAGGTGGGGTTCCCAAGTCTGATGGCTCTCAGCACCAGGGAAGTGAGACCCTGGACTTCTGGAACCCAGTCCCTGCGGGGGATGGGGGGTGCGCAGATGCCCTGCCGCTCCCTTGCTGGGCTCCTGATGCATGAAGTTCAGCTGCTCACTGGGCTTCTCTGTGGCTGTCCCTCCTGGTAATGCCCTGAGCCGTGGCAACTGTGCTGAATCCCTCCCTCACCTGCCGTCCAGAAAGGTCAGCAACGCCTGTGTTCGACCACCAGAGCACCCGTGGGACGTGCTCCCTAACCTAAGCCTTCATTTGCAAATAGCTAACAGACCACTGTTAGCCGAGTTGTAGGCGGACAGGACTGAGCGGGCAGTGCGGTCCCATGTGGCCTCATCCCCTCCCAATTTCCCCTATTAATATTTTGTACTAAACGTCTGCGTTACAGTTGATGAGCCAATAGCGAAACAAACTATAGTCCCGGGTTTACTTCCCTCTTTATGCTGTGCATTCTATACTTTTTTAAATGTTTATTTTGGGGGGCAGATAGTGTGAGCAGGGGGTGGGCTGAGAAAGAGGGGGAGGGAGGGAGGGGGAGAGAGAGAAAATCCTAAGCAGGTACCGTGCTGTCAGCATAGAACCCAACTCGGCTCGAACCCACAAACCGTGAGATCGTGACCTGAGCTGAAATCCTGAGTTGGCCACTTAACCAACTGAGCCACCCAGGCGCCCCTCTGGGTTTTCACAAATGCATCATGTCATCTCATGGGGAATATAAATCCTTTTGTTTTTATTGTAGTTGACACCGTGTTACATTAACTTCAGGTGTACAACAGTGACTTCACAAGGGTACACGTTATGCTGTGCTCATGAGCGCAGCTGCCGTGTGTCACCATACAGCGCTGTCACAGTCCCATTGTCTTATCTTTCCTAGGCTGTGCCTTTTAGTCCCAGACTTACTCGCTCCAGAACTAGAGGCCTGGATCTCGCACTCCCCTTTCCCCCGTTCTGCCCCTCCCCCGCCCCTCTGGCAACCAGCAGTTTGTGCTCTGCATTTCTGGGTCTGTTTCTGTAAGTCCTCCGTTTTTCATGGCTTTACTCCAACCCTAGGATTTGTTCCTGTGCCTCTGTCCCCGTCCTTGCCTCTGGCCGCAGCACTATCCCTTACTGCCGTCAGCCCCTGGCCAGGCCGTGCCCGGGCTGCCCACCTCCCAGTGGAGCTCGGCGCTCCAGAGCTGTCACTGTACTTCCTGCGCCTGCCACTGCAGATGGTACACCGCGCCCCTGCTGGGCTGAGTAATTCGCCACCCGGGGCCTGGAGCTCCGTTCTCTCTTTGGCCAGCGCCTGGCACGTGACCCACAGGCAGCCGGAGAAGCGGAGACGGCAGAGGGGGAGGCCGCAAAAGTGCGCCTGCGCAAGCCCGCCGGCTCGCCCCGCCCCTCCCCGTGCGTCTGGCGTCAGCCCCTTCCGCTTCGCAAGCCGCGCCGGGCTTCTTTCCCAGGCTCTGACTGGTCAGGCGGCGGCGGGGCCGGCCTTCCCGCGGCGGGACGGGCATGCGCGCTGCCTCGGCCGCGCCCCGGCGCCGCTGGGAGGGAGCCGCGGAGGCTCCCACGGCGGCGCCGAGCTGCACCATCCTCCCGCCCTCGGCCCGCCCACAGGAACCTGGACCGCCCTCTGCCCTCCGCGCCCTGCATCCCCCGCGGCGGGTAGACGCCGGGCAGCCCCCAGGCGGTCGGATTTCCAGGGCGGAGATCGGGGCCGCGGCGGGGGCGGGGAGGGGAGAGGGGAAGCCGCAGGCCTGAGTGGCCCTAGGGGCCCAGCACTTCCCCCGTCTCTGCAGCGCCCGCCTCTGGGAGGGGCCGCCTCTGTGCAGGCTTGCTGAGCTGAGCTGAGGCTGGAAGCCCGGCCCCGCTTACCTCCTCGCTGGGTGCCTGGGCTGGGCTCCCGGGACGGCTCCCCACGGGATGAGCCTACACACAGACCGGGTGCACAGCCTTGACCCTTGAATTCCCCGTCCTCTTTTTTTTTTTTCTTTTAAGTTTATTTATTTTGAGAGAGGGCTCGAGCAAGCATGAATGGAGAAGGGAAAGAGAGAGAGGGAAAGAGAATTCCAAGCAGGCTCGGAGCCCATGCGGGGGGGCTGGAACACACCAACCTCGAGATCATGACCTGAGCCGAAACTAAGAGTCTGAGGCCTAATTGACTGAAGCAAATGGGCACCCCAAAATTATATTTTATTCTTTTAGTTATCTGTGCCCAATGTGGGGCTTGAACTCACTATCCTGAGATCAGGAGTCTCACGCTCTTCCGACTGAGCCAGCCAGGCGCCCCTCTGAAGCCCCCCCCCCTTTTTTGTGATGTTTTTATGTGTTTCTGAGACAGAGAGGAAGCGTGAGCTGGGGAGGGCCGGGGGGGGGGGGGGGGGGGGGGGGGGGGGGGGGGGGGGGGGGGGAGACAGGAACCAAAGGGGCTCGAAGAGCGGGGAGATCATGACTGGAGCCAAAGTCAGACGCTTAGCCGACTGCGCCACCCAGGCGCCCCTGAAACCCCCATTCTTAAACTTGTGGAAATCGGGCTTGAAGGAAAATAGGGGCCTCACAGCATCTTCATGTGGGACCGGCACTGCCTGGTTCACGACTCAGGTGGTCTTGCTCTGATGTGGAGCGCTGTAACAGTCTCCCCATTGATCTCCTCTCCCTCTAGTTCGTCCATTTGAAAGTAGGAGCTGAGACCAGTTCACAGCAGTTCCCTGTGGTCACGAGCTCTGTGCATGGCTCTGCTGGGTGGGTGAGGGACATTGAGGGACCTGTCAGGGCTCAGATGGAGGGTAGGAGGCAAGGTGTGTTGGAGTTAGCTGATGAGGTGCATGGGTTCCAGACACAGGAGCAGGTTTGGGGGTGAGTGCCTGTGCATGCTTCTGGACAGGGTTCTCAGCCTTGCTGGAGGACTCAAAACAGTAGTACTGCTGAGCTAGCCGCTGGAAGCCCAGGTCGTGGGCCCGCTGGCGTCCAGCCGGCTGCCAGGCCTCCGAAGCCCAGGCCCTGTGGACACATGCTATCTTAGAGAAGGGCCTTAGTAGTGAGCAGGAGTTGGGGTGGGTGGGCAGAGAGCTGAGGAAGTGCCCACGTTTGCACAGGGCCTGACTTTGACATCCCTGCACACACATGCCTGGTGGGACTCCTGGCCCTGGTGCCTACAGGCCTGCCTGCCCGGGCCCAAGGCTGGAGCTGCACTGCCTTGGCCCTCTCCCACCATCTTTACCCTTGAGATTTCCCTCCCAGCCAACTGGAGACCATTGTCTAGTCCGGCTTGTCAACTGCCACCTGCATCCTGCCTTCCCTATTTACTGGAGAAACTCTCTAGGCCTCTGGCTTCCAGTTGGTAGAGAGGGGTGGAGGGAAACTCCCGAACTCCTGGAGAAAGGAGGCCCCAAGATTTGCCCTCAGGTTGGCTAAGGCTTTGCTCTGAGGGGGGAAGAGGATGGCTGAACCCCCCCAGCCCCAAGACTAAAACAGGGCAGGTGCAAGCTGCAGGGGGAAAGGCAGAAGAGTCTCTTCCGGCAGCAGGAAGTGGTAGGAAGTGGTAACTACCTATGGGGAAATGAGGCTTGTTCCTCCCTATGGGGTTGAGCAGAAGGGGAACCTTAGTCGAACCCTGCTCTCCCCAAAACGGGGGGGGGGAGGGCTGAGGGAACAATGGTGGAGGTTCTGTTCTCTGGCGCTGACTTTCCTTCCCCACCCACCCTGGGAACTTCCCACCAGCCTCTCTGGGCATGCACTCATCTCTCAGGGCTGGGACTGGAGATGGGTAGGTCCCATCTGATGTCCTGGGAGTCTGGGGGAAGCAGGTGACCCAGGGGAGTCCAGGGCCCAGAACAGCTATGGTAGCACAGCCCACCGTCCATGAGGGCCCGTGGTGGTGCTGTGAAGGGTGTGGTTGGGCAGTGGTGAGCGGACCTCCTTCTGGGGGCTGCCCGCTGGCCGGAAACGTTGAGGCTCTCACACTGGCCCTGGCCGCCTGGCCGCTGAGCTTCGGGCAGGGGCAGCGCAGGTGTGTGCCCAGCGCTCGGCACGAGGGGCGTCAAGGCCCGGGGCCGTAGCGGGACCCCGCCAGGCCGGAACCCCTGGGGGCAGCGCCGGCCGGGGCCGCCCCGCCCCGGGAGCCGCGCGCTGGGAGGGGGGTGAGGAGGGGGCGGGGCGGGGCGGGGCCGGCGCGAGGTGCGGGTGGCAGAGCCCCGGGTCCCGGCGCCCGGCCCGCTCGCGGCCGCGTGGGAGCAGCGGGGCTCGACGGCGCGGCTGCCCGGAAGCCATGGCCGCGCACGGGAAGCTGCGCCGGGAGCGGGGGCAGCAGGCTGAGTATGAGGCGCAAGTCAAAGGTGAGAGGGCGCTCCCAGCCCGATTCCCTTGCGGAGACCCAGAAAAGCCCCGCCGCTGGCCCAGGGCCCGCTGCTCCGCTCCCCCCTCCCCCAAGCCCAGCGACCTCCGGAGGCGGTTGAGGGCGGGAGCCCGAGCCCGAGCCCGAGCCTCTCCGCCGCCTCCTCCTCCTTCCCTCCCTTCCTTTCGTCGCTCTGCCCTCCTTGGTTTCCCCCGCACCTCACACAAGGAGCCCGAGGAGGGAAGGGGGCACCCGGTGTCCCTTTGAAAGTGGCATTCTAGCCAGAGCGAAATCGGACACCTCGGCTTTGGTGAGGAGGCGGAGGGAAGGGATCTGCGTGCCTAGGTGGCTGGAGTAGTGATGGCTTTGCCTTGAAGCCGGTGTTTGCCCTCCCGTGGGCGCCGAGGTGGCTCAGAGTTGAGGGCTGCCGTCTGTGGGTGAAACTGGCACAGTGGCTATGGGCCTCAGAGACACAGCAGGGCCCGCGCGGAAGCTCTCTGGGCGTGGACCTCCTTGGGTTCCGATAAACACTTTGTGCAAATCTCATGCAAATCAGCTTTGCAAATTCTTAGTCCACAGCTTCTGCCAGTCTTATTTAGGTTACTCTTGCGAAGGAAAGCAGGGAGCATCCAAGTGCCAACGGTTGGGGCCCTAAAATTTCCCCGTGTCTTCAGATGCGTGACCCCATATATCACTGTCCATCGCTCCGTTTACCGGCGAAATCCCTTCCAACCCAGAGATGCGAGCGATTTCCAGCACAGCATGCGTCGGCCGCGCCATCTGGGGAAGGCGGCCTTCTGCCGGAGCCAGCTCCAGGGGACTTTGCAGGGCTCTCCAGGCCTTGCCTCTGTCATTTCTCAGGTGGAGAGAACGACCCCCAACCTGCTTCCCCAAAACATCAGGAGGCTGAAGGATTTGGGAAACTCTTCAGTCAGCAAATATGGGTCGGTTACTTCACACTGAAAAAGTGGGAATTTGAGCAAGGCTGTCTTCAAAATGTTCCCTGCCTGCTCGAGGCCTCCAGTGACTTTAGCTTGTAAACCCCTCCTCCCCCCAAAGAAACTTTCTACCACGCTGAAAAAAAGCAGGATCACTGTCTTGACACCCTAAATTGTGAAAGGTCAGCACAGTCGTGGTTTCGGTGGCCATCTTCTCTTCTGCTTTACTCGTCAGCAGAAGTGAGGCCGTGTGCCTTGCTCACAGGAAGTGCTGGTGGGGCCCGCAGTCTCTGCAATTCAAGCCTATGTGGATTCCATCCTTCTTTTCGACAGATGTTTTGCACACATCTTTTCTGTCCCAGGCCCGGGAAATGCATCGCGCAGGTCCTGCGTGGGGATACACGTCGCAAACATCCCCCAACACGATTAGGCTCAAGTGTGATGCTAACCCCTCTAAAAGGAGAACGCGCAGAGGTGGAGAAAGGGGGTGGGAGGAGGGCCAGAGCTAGTTTGGGGGGAGGTCAGAACGGCTGAGGATGAGTGCATCTGAGCTGAGACCCGCGAGCTGCCGGGGTCTGTGCACCAGCTCGCTGCATTCGGATGGCGCTAAGTCAGGGGTCTCCTTGACAGCAGGCGGCGGATGTTCCACCCGGGGCCTGGCTGCCCTGAAGAACAAATGAAACCGCCTGGCGTGCTGTTTTGTTCCACACGGCACTGTTCAGTTGTAATTGGTCCCCGGGGACCGTTGCTCCGGGAGGCGGGGCAGACACCAGAGGAAGGTGAGGCGAGTGGGGACATTTCAGATCTTTCTTGGAATGAAATGAGATTCACTTTTATCTCAAAAATGTTACCCTGATTCGGTGGAGACCGTCCAGACCGCAGGTGGCGGAGAGCCCGCTGCATGTGGCGCTGGGAGCTGAGAGCCAGCCGCCCAGCCCGGCTGCAGCAGCGGGTGTAGGCAACCGCTCTCACTGGGCTCTGCTGGCTTCCTGGTCAGGAAGTGCCCCCACCTCTGGCTTCTGTTTACCCAGCTTGACCCCTCGGTGGGAAGAGAGCACTCCTATTCGGCAGTTGGGGCGAAAGCCTGCAGACCATGGCCACTGAGCCCGTCCTGGTGGTGGATGGGGGCAGAGGGGCTCAAGAGTTGGCTGTGCATGTGGCTGCATCTGGGGCTCCTGGAGTCCCCAAGAGCGACCCAGGGGCTGAGAATAAGAAAGAGACCTTCTCGGGGCACCTGGGTGGCTCAGTCCGACTTCGGCTCGGGTCATGATCTTTGAGTTCATGAGTTTGAGTCCAAAGGACAGGCTCTGTGCTGACAGCTCGGAGCCTGGGGCCTGCTTCGGATTCTGTGTCTTTGTCTCCCTTTGCTCCTCCCTGCTTGTGCGCTCTCTCTTGCGCGCGCTCTCTCTCTCTCTCTCAAAAAAAAAAAATAAATAAAAATTTTAAAAACGAAAGAAAGACACCGTCTCCAAAGGGAGAGCAGATGAGGAGATGGGGGTGCCGGGCAAACAGCACCCACGGAGGCTGCCCCACGCCCACGGCCCCTGGGAAGTCACTGGCAGGACAGTAGGACAAACGGGACGGACACTGAGCTGTTTGCAGGGCAGACTTTTCAATGACCTTGCCTCCTGCCCCTTCCCACTTCCTCCCACGCCTGCTTCCTGGTCTTCTGCCTCGAGCGGCTCCAGAGCAGCCACCGGAGCTGGGCACTTTCTCTCTGTCACCTGACCTCTGCCTGGCCTCCCCACGGCAGCCCAGGGGGAGCCAGACCACGGCGCTCAGCTGCCATGTCTTGTCTCTCGGTGACCAGCTGGAAGTCCTTCCCCGGCCACGGGCCCTGGGCCGTCTGCCCCCACTGGCGTGCCGCACGTGTCCACGCTTTCCTGGGCGGCCCGCCCCAGCCACACCGGCTCCGACAGCCTCCACTGTTGCGGGGGCCCGAACACCCTTCCCCACACGGCTCCGTGGCCTTCTGTCACTTCCTTCCGCTCCTGGCCCCCCTCCTCGAGGAGGACCCCTCCCCCCTCCCTGCCCTCACCTCCTGCTCTGCTCTCACCTTGCTGGGTTGGCGTCCTCAGCAGCCTGCTCCTGGACTTTCTAGTATGTGTGTGTCCACCTGTGATGTGCGCCCCCTTTCCCATCCTGGCTTTGTGGGGGCAGGTGCCTGGTCAGCCCTCCGTCACACTAGCCCTCCACATCTAGAATATGCCTGGCGCAGACTGGGTACGTAATCAACATTGTGTGGAATGGAGAAATCGATTAATGGCCCTCCCTGGGCACACGGGCGGAGGTTAGTAAGTGGGCGACCTGTTTGCCAGAAGCTCAGGTGGTGGATTATGACCCGGGAGCCCCCGTGCCCACCTGGGCGCCCAGTGGGCGGCAGAAGTGTTTGTAGCAGGTTGCTTAAGCGTGTCATTCAGGCGGTTCTTTGCTTTAGTGGGGAAAGCAGTGTTGCCGTGGAGGGGCCCTGGGCGTGGCTCTGTCTGCCAGGAGGTGGATGTGGGGTGCCCTGTGGGTGGGTGCTGGGGAGTGGAAACTGGGCTCCGGAAACAAGCCAGCTCCCTCAGTCCCTTTCCCTTGTCAGCCCCCAACCAGTGGGGCGGCCTTTCCCCTTGGGCCGAGGGCAGGCTTCCCAGCCACTACGGCCACAAGTTCGCCGCAGGCTCGGCGGAGCGCCCTGGCGGCCTTGTCCCCTCGCAGCCCTGTGTGTCTGTGCATCTGCAGGGGAGGCTGCCCTGCCTGGGGTCCTGGGTGCCTGAAGGGCAGGAAGTGGCACAGCTCGGGGGCTTTCCAGGAACCACGGAGTGATGGGACGCTCACTTGAAAGGCACCTGGCTGGGGACAGGGGCCAGATGGGGCTGGGGCAGCTCTGTGTTCCCACCGTTGTGACTGGTTCCCACCATCCCGGATGGGCCGTGCTCCCTCTCTGCCCAGAACGGCCTTCCTGTTCTTCTTCAACTGCTTGGGCCTGGCCCTTCCCCTTTAGCCTGAGCCTGAGATCTCACTCTGCAGGGCTGCCCTGAGCCCAGCGTGCCTCCCTGGGGGGGGGGGGGGCGGGGGCAGTGTCCTTCCCCTCCTCCGTCTGGGGGTGGCTGTAGAGGGAGGCCCCCTGCCATCCCTCGGGCCTGAGCCGCCGTCCCTCGCAGAGATGCGCTGGCAGCTGAGCGAGCAGCTGCGCTGCCTGGAGCTGCAGGGCGAGCTGCGGCGGGAGCTGCTGCAGGAGCTGGCGGAGTTCATGCGGCGGCGCGCCGAGGTGGAGCTCGAGTACTCGCGGGGCCTGGACAAACTGGCCGAGCGCTTCTCCGGCCGCGGCGGCCGCCTGGGGGGCGGCGGCCGGGAGCATCAGAACTTCCGGTAGGTACTCGCGGGGTGGGGTGGGTGGGGTGGCCACGGTAGGGCCTGAGGCCCGGCCCCCCCTCCCGCCCCCTCCCAGTCTGAGTGGCCCTCTGCCCCAGGAAGGAGCCATCCCTGCTGTCGCCCCTGCACTGCTGGGCTGTGTTGCTGCAGCAGACGCGGCAGCAGAGCCGGGAGAGCGCGACCCTCAGCGAGGTGCTGGCCGGGCCCCTGGCCCAGCGCCTGAGTCACATCGCAGAGGATGTGGGGCGCATAGTCAAGAAGGTGAGGCCTTGGCCCGGTGCACGGCATGGCAAGGGAGAGGTGGATGGCCTCAGGATCTAGGTGGGGTGGGGCGGGGAGGCTGTGGGGGGGGGGGGCAGGTGGGCATAAGGCAGAGGGGAGCCCGGCGGAGCCTTGAGTGCCACTGCCAGCGCTCCCCCCACGGCCCGGGTCTGCAGCTGCTGTGCTGGGGCAGTGCTGTGGTCTCACTCTCATCCTCAGAGCAAGGATCTGGAGCAGCAGCTGCAGGAGGAACTCCTGGAGGTGGTGTCGGAGCTTCAGACGGTGAGGACGGGGCCAGGCCTGCTGCGGTGGAAGCTGCTGCGGGAGCTGGCTGTCCCTGGTCAGAGGGACGCCATCATGTCACATCTCCCCAAGCCCTGCTCGAGGAAGAGGAGCGAGTGCCCGGGAGCGACCTGGGGTTTGGGGGAGTGCGAGCACAGCCCTCTCTCTCTGCTCTGGGCACGGGGTGGTTGGGCTCACATGGGATTGGCTAGCTCCTGGGTCCGAATCCCAGAAGGCCCGGGAGGAGGAGGGGGAGGCCTGGCTGTGGCCGTGGCCTTCAGCAGGGTGGCTAGGCCTCGGTCCTCCCCACAGGCCAAGAAGACGTACCACGTGTACCACATGGAGAGTGTGAATGCTGAGGCCAAGCTCCGGGAAGCTGAGCGGCAGGAGGAGAAGCGGGCGGGCCGTACCGCCACAGCCGCTAGCGCGGCCACCAATGAGGCGGGTCCTGTCCGCAAGACCTCCCTCAAGAAGGGAGGGCGGCTGGTGGAAAAGGTGGGCCTGGAGGGTGCCCACCTTCGAAGGCTCTGATTCTGGCCTTTGTGCCTGCGAGTCCCCGGCCTTCACTGGGTCTGCTGGGAGGTGGCGAATGGATGGGGAACGCCCGGCTGGGGAGAGGACAGCCACACAGGTCTGGTGAGCTCTGCTGGCTTTGGACGGCTCCTGAAGCTGGGGATGTAGATGCGGGGACAGGAGAACAGTGTCCCCGTGCTCCCAGCTGGAGTCAGGAGAGCTTTGATGCTCGAGCCTTTCCGCCCACCCAGCCCTGCAGCCCCCCGGCCTTGCGCGGTGCCGTCAGGTTGCAGAGGGGCAAGAGGACACATGGCGTGGGTGATTGGCTGACGCCTGGGCAGAGAGTATTTGAGGTGGCCCCTGAAAGCATGGGGAGGCACCAAGCCAGGAGGGGCGGAGGTGCGCCTGGGGTTGCCCGCCCGAGTTCATGCGTGACAGGGTGGAGCAGGGGAGGACATTGGGACTTCTGGGCCATTTCCTTTGAGGGGCCTGTGGGACATCGGGGTCAGAGGTTCCACGCGGAGGGGCTGTGGAGGTGGAGAGTCCACGGAAGGCCTGAGATGGGGGCCTGCCGGCTGGCCGAGTAAATGACCCTGGTGTACTTGTGTGGTCTTGAGCAGCGTCAGGCCAAGTTCTTGGAGCACAAACTCAAGTGCACAAAGGCTCGCAACGAGTACCTGCTCAGCCTGGCCAGTGTCAATGCCGCCGTCAGCAACTACTACTTGCATGACGTGTTGGATCTCATGGATGTGAGTGCCGGGCGGGCAGGCTGGGCCCGGTGCCCTGCGCCCTGGGGCCCATCTGAACCGAGTCCTTGCTTTCTCCCCAGTGCTGTGACACAGGGTTCCACTTAGCCCTGGGCCAGGTGCTCCGGACCTACACGGCTGCTGAGACCCGCACCCAGGCCTCCCAGATGCAGGGCCTGGGCAGCCTGGAAGAGGCGGTGGAGGCCCTGGATCCTCCGGGTGACAAGGCCAAGGTGCTAGAGGTGCACGCAGCCGCCTTCTGTCCCCCGCTGCGTTTTGACTACCAGCCCCACGAGGGCGATGAGGTGAGGGTCATTGCCCCTGCCCCTTGGGCCCCAGGCGCTCTGTGCCTTGTCACAGCCGTTCAGTCAAATGAGTTCCCGCTCAGGCCTCCATTCAGTGGCCTTGAGGCTGCCTTTAAGTTTGGCCAGTTGCATTGGAATCGAGCGAACTTGTGCAGCTCAGCCTGTGAACGCGCACGTCCCCACCAGCACAGACCCGCCAAAAACACCCCCGGGTTGACACCAGGGACCAGGTGGGTATGGGGCTGCGCATATAGTCTTCCAAACGTTCTCCATGTTTTAGACATTTCGTAATGCGAGGTTGAAGGAAAACCAGCCCTGGAATACAGCTAGCGTCTTTTTACTGGTCTCTGAGCTGCTGTTTCCTCTACCAGTTTATCCCGGAGGGCACTGAATGGCCTGGGGTTACATGGAGCTGTTAGCTTTTTACTCTGTATTTTGATCCGAGTCACAGTTGAGAAAGTCAAATGTTACTCAAGGCTCTCGATGGCACATAGCAGTTCTCTGACTCACCGTTTCTGTTCCCAATTCCACCCCCCAGAAACAGCCACTTCGCAGCGTTCGAGCTGTGACTTCTGGGGCTTCCCTGCCTCCCTGTCTCCAACTTGCGCAGCAGCCCTCTAGGTGCTTTTCTCCCGACTTCCTCCCAGGCAGTCTGTGACTCTGCTTGTCTGAAAATGCCTGTATTCTCTCCTTGAGATGGATTGGTAGTTTAGCTGGATATAGAACTCAGGGTTGAAAATAATTTTCCCTTTAGACTGGTAAGGGCATCCATCACTCTAGGCTTTCAGTGCTGTATGTGAGAAGCCCGATGCCATTCTGATTTCTCATCCTTGTGTGTGACCTGAAAGTTTTCTCCCTGAAGCTTTTAAGAGTCTCTTTCCCTCTTGTAAAATTGTATGCTGATGTTCCTCAGGGGTCCTGTTTCCTTCGCAGTGCTGGACAAGCACTGGGTGCTGTCACTGTAAAATGGGGTGTCCTTAGGTTTGGGGCTCATATTATTTCTTCAATCACTTCTTCTCCTTAACTTTCTTTTCTCTCACTTTCAGGAATTCTTGTAACTGGTTGTTGGGCCGCATGGGTTGATTCTCTAATTTTCTTATCTTTTCTCTTTCCTATTCCCCGACCTCTATTCCTTCTAATTCTGCTTCCTTAATGATTTCCTCAGCCCCTCACTGGCTTTTTAAAACGATTTACTTTCACAGTTTTTGTTTCTAAGAGTTCTGTTTTGTTTTCCAAATTCCGATTTAAAATAACCCTATGTTGTTCTTTCATGGATATAATATCTTCTCAAATCATTCTGAAACGGTCATTTTTGTTTCCTTGACATTTTTCTTTGCTCCCTGCCTTTTCTGTTTTCTTGCACTTTTAAAAACGCTTGCTTTTGTCTTTCTCTTTCATTTTAGAGCTTCCCTCAAATGGCTGGCAGTTCTTGGCCATCAGTTCATATGTAAGAGGAAGCACTGAGAGGCGGATTAGGTATTTGATGTGCTCGGGCAGTTAAGCGTCCACTCTTGGTTTCAGCTTGGGTCATGATCTCACGGTTCGTGAGTTCAAGCCCCAGACTGGGCTCTGTGCTGACAGCTTGGAACCTGCTTGGGATTCTGTCTCCCTCTCTCTCTGCCCCTCCTCCACTTGCTCTGTTTCAAAAATAAATAATATATTAAGAAAAAGATATTTGATGTGCACAAACAGACCTTGTCAACAGGGGGCTTCCCCTCAGGGGCTCAGACCATTGCTTTGAGGGTGTCCCCCATGGTGGGGAGTGGGCCAGCGTCCTGGCAATAAGAGGGTGCTAGAAAGGGTCAGTAGGACTTGGGCTGAGGTTAGGGGATTTGGGAGAGGGACTTGGCTCTGACCTAGATACTGTGAGGAAGCAGGTGGAACTCTGATTGGATGTGTTCATAAATCTCATCTAGGAGGCAAGAGGTAGCGGGGAGGGGGAGCTGGGGGGGACCGGGGGGTGCTGAAGGGACGCAGTAGCCTCAACAGAAGGAGGTTTGGCGATTTTTGTGGCTTGGACAGAGGTCTGCACTCACATGTCACTGTGGGGTGGACTTGCTTTGGTCTCTCTCTATCGCGGTCACACAGTGACCTTGTCTGACGCTGATGCTCTGTGACAGCCCTTATGTTCAGTAGCATAACACCCAGTCCCGTCTGGGCAGCTCCGCACAGCAGCGGCTGCTTTCTTCTTTGTCATCACCAGGAAGTTTTGTCCCCTTCTTTAGCTGTGACTACTGTCCCTACGTCCAGAACCCCTCTGATTTATCCCTTCCGGAGGGCAAACCTCTAGTTTTCTGCTAATTGTATGGGTTTGGGGGGAGGGTCTTCTAATGTCAATGTCCCCTAAGGCCTGGATAGACTTTTTAATTTTATTTTTATGGTAGAATATGCATGAGGTTTACCACTTTAAGTGTGTGTGTGTGTGTGTGTGTGTGTGTGTGTGTGTGTCGAGAGTCACTTGCTTTATCAACAGAGCCAGCCAGGCGTCCCCATTTTAACCATTTTGAAGTGTGATACTCAGTGGCATCAATCACAGTCACATTGTTGTGTAAATGTCCCCACCGTCCATCTCTGGAACTTTTCCATCTTCCCAAACCAATTCTACCCAGTTAGACACTAACTCCCCCTCCCCCAGCGCCCTGCCCCTGCCCCCACCATCCTACTTCCTGCCTCTATGAATTTAGGTCTAGATCTAGACTGCTCTAGGTCACTCGTACAAGGGGGATCGTACTGCTTTCGTTCATCCATGTTGTATCGCTTCTCGGCCTTTTGGCTAAGATCAAGTGTCGTTCATCCATGTTGTAGCCTGTGACAGGAACTCCTTCCTGTTTTGGGGGGGGGTGTGTTTTAAGAGCGAGCACAAGTGGGGGAGGGGCAGAGAGAGGGGGACAGAGGATCTGAAGTGAACTCTGTGTTGTCAGCAGCGAGTCCAATATGGGACTTGAACTCATGAACTGTGAGATTATGACGTGAGTCCAAGTAGGACGTTCAACTGACTGAGCCACCCAGGTGCCCCACCTTTCTTTCTTTAAAAAAAAAAAAGTTTACTTAATTTGAGAAAGAAAAAGAGCTCGAGCTGGGGAGAGGCGGAGTGAGAGGCTGAGAATCCCAAGCAGGCTCCGTGCTCTCACTGTTGAGTTCGATTCAGGGCTCCATCCTGTGAATCGTGTGATCACGACCGGAGCCAAAATCAAGAGCCTGGTGCTTATTAACCGACTGAGCCACCAGGCACCCTAGGATTTCCTTTCTTTTTAAGGCTGACTAATGTTCTATCCTATGGACAGATCACATTTTGCTTCTCAGTTCATCCGTTGATAGACACTTGTGTTGCTTCCTTGTTTTTGGTGGCTGCGAGCCTCCTGTGGTGAACGCAAGTGTGCAAATCTCTCCTCCAGGGGGCGCCCGGGGGGCTCAGTCGGTTGAGCGTCTGACTTGGGCTCAGGTCTGGATCTCACAGTTTGTGACTTCATGCCCGAGTTCAGGGCTCTGTGCTGACAGCGCATATGATTGCCTGGGATTCTTTCTGTCTCCCTCTCTCTCTGCTCTTCCCCCCCACCCCCGTCTCAAAATAAATAAACTTTAAAAAATACTGCTTTATTGAGGTATGAATCACATACCATGTAATCCACCCATTTAAAGCGTGCAATTCAGTGGCTTCTAGAATATTTGCAGTTATGCAACCGTCATCACTATCTTATTCCAAACTGTGTTCACCCCTAAAAAGAAACCTTGGGCCCATTAAGCAGTCACTCCCCACTCCCCCCCCAAGTCCCTGGTACCCACTCATCTCACTGTATAACTTTTCCTTCTCTTTATGATGTTTTTTTTTTTAATGTTTATTTTTGGGAGAGAGAGTACTCAAAAGAGCAGGGGAGGGGCAGGAAGAGAGGGAGAGAGAGAATCCCAAGCAGGCACCGTACTGTCAGCGCAGAGCCTGACGCAGGGCTCGAACTCACAAACTGTGAGATCATGACCTGAAGTGAAGTCAAGAGTCAGACGCTCCACCGACTGAGCCCCCCAGGGGCCCCTCACTCATCTACTTTCTGTCTCTGTGTCGTTGCCTCTTGTGGGCATGGGATGTAAGGGGATGTGGCCCATGTGTGCCTCTTCTGTCTGGCTGCTTTCACTTAGCGAAAGTGCATCACATGCATCGCAGCATGGATCAGCCGGACAGCATTCATTTTTGTGGCCGAATGACATTACACTGTCCGGATGCGGCACGCTCGCTTACCCTTTCCTGCGCTGCCACCCACCGGGCCGCTCTGTCTTTGGGCTGTTATGCGGAGTGCTACCACGAGGGGCCCGGGGAGGTGCCCCGGCCGCCTTCCGGAGCGGTGTGGCGCGGCGCGAGAAGCGGTGGCCCTGGACGGCAGCCACCGAGACAGTGGAAACGTGCCCGCCTCCCTCATGCCCCCTGCCCAGCCCCACTTCCACGTCTGAGCTTTCTGTCCCCAGGCTCAGCCCTCAGTCCCCTGGACGCTGCCCTACACAGGTGGCTGAGCTCCAGGTGGAGGTGGAGCTGCGGGACGAGATTCTGCCCAGAGCCCAGAATATCCAGAGCCGCCTGGACCGCCAGACCATCGAGACGGAGGAGGTATGAGCGCTCTGGCTCAGGGCGGGGACCGGGACTGAAGACATGGAGCCAGGTGGCTGTGGCCTCCCCTCCCCTTTCTTTGGGACTTGGACTGTCTGTCCCTCGGTTGTGCCCCAATTTTTCCTCCCCTGGTGCCGTCCCCTCCCCAGGTGAGCAAGACTCTGAAGGCCACACTGCAGGCCTTGCTGGAGGTGGTGGCATCGGAAGATGGGGACGTGCTTGACTCTTTCCAAGCCAGCCCCTCCACCGAGTCCCTCAAGTCCACCAGCTCGGATCCGGGGCTTCGGCAGGCTGGCCGGAGGCGGGGCCAGCAGCAGGAGACTGAGACCTTCTACATCACGGTGGGGAGGGTGCGGCTGGGGGGCACGGGCAGGGTGCAGGAAGGGCCCAGAGTGCGGGTTACGACTCTGGGCTCTTCTTGGGGCTTCCCAGAAGCTCCAGGAGTACCTGAGTGGACGAAGCATCCTTGCCAAGCTGCAGGCCAAGCATGAGAAACTGCAGGAGGCCATTCAGCGAGGTGGGCCCCGGTCCTGGCCTTTGGCCACTCTCTCCCCACCCCCAGGCCCCGGAGCGGCACGTGTCCTCAGCCCTCCTGCCTGGGAGCCCCAGCCAGCCCAGTTCCTGTCCGCCTGGAGACTCTGGTTGGCATGCAGGGGGTAGCCCCACAAGGGTGCTGGCCCGTATCTTGCCACCACCCTTGACCTTCAGGCCATGCCTTTCTCTGTGTGGGACATTGAGGACCTCCCCGCCAGAAACCCACAGCAGTGTTTTCTCCTCCCCAGGTGACAAGGAGGAGCGGGAGGTGTCTTGGTGAGTGCTTCATGCAGGGCCGGTCCGGGGGAGTTAGCGCGCCGTGGGGGCCCGGCTGCAGTGCCTGCACCCCCACCCTTGGGGCCCGGCTCTGCTGTGCATTGTTCTCTGGCTTCGATTTTCCACTTTGCACACCGGGTTCTGGAATATCTCGTGGGCTCCAGGGTCCCGTTTGCTGGGGCTAGGGGACGGGACATCCTGTTGTCCGTGCCCCCTCCCCTCTGAGCCAGCTTCCGTTCCCCACAGGACCCAGTACACACAGAGGAAACTCCAGAAGAGCCGCCAGCCCCGCCCCAGCTCCCAGTATAACCAGAAACTCTTCGGGGGAGACATGGAGAAGTTTATCCAGGTATTGGCCTGCCTCACAGTGCGCTGCGTGCAGGCCCCTCCCCTGCATTGTGGTTTCTGTGCAGCCCAGGCCGTCCCTCTTGTCCTGTTGTCTGGCACTCCAGTGTCCTCCGTTGCCGACCACTGGTCAACCCCTCCCTGGACGGGCCTTTGTCAGGCCTCCGCTGAGGGAAGGGAGCAGGCGTGTACAGAAAGCCTCGGGCGGGAGCACGGTGGGCGGGGGTGGAGCCCACAAGCCCTGCTTGTGGCTGGGATGGTACTGGGATCCTGGACACTGAAATGGGGGAGGCCAGAAAGGCGTGACAAGAAGAGCTCTGACGTGATTATGCACTTCGTGTGTATTGAAAAGACCCGACGGACTCCTTAAGTGAACACATTTGAGTTTTGCAACGTCCCCTGATTCCAGGTCTGCACGCAGCATTCGGCTGCACTTTTGCCGCCAACAGCACCGGGCAGACGGTGTAAGGCCTAAAAGGGCAGACGCATGGGAGCGGCTCTCACACCCCACGTGCCACCCTCCCCCTTGCCAATAGCCGTAATGGGTTGGTAAGAGAAAACACAAGGGAGCAGATGACAAGGGGGGATGGTGATGTGAACGCCCTCTCTGTCCCCAGAGCTCAGGCCAGCCCGTGCCCCTGGTGGTGGAGAGCTGTGTCCGCTTCATTAACCTGAATGGTAAGCAAGCCCCGGGCCCTCATACTGCCAGCCTGGCACTCAGCACCGGGCGCCCGAGCCTGAAGGGGGTGGGGACGGGCCTCGGCACCCATGCACTCTCGTCCTCCCTCAGGCTTGCAGCATGAGGGCATCTTCCGGGTATCAGGTGCCCAGCTCCGGGTCACAGAGATCCGTGACGCTTTCGAGAGAGGTAGGGACCGGCGGGATGGGGTGGCAGTGGGGCGCTAGCCAGAGCCGCTGTGATCGGCCCCCCGCTCCCTCGGTAACCCCTCAGGGGAGGACCCACTGGTGGAAGGCTGCACGGCCCATGACCTGGACTCTGTGGCGGGGGTCCTGAAGCTCTACTTCCGGAGCCTAGACCCCCCGCTCTTCCCACCGGACCTGTTCAGAGACCTGCTGGCTTCTGCAGGTGAGGTGGGGGCCTGAGGTAGGCTGGGGGGTCCAGGGGACGCTTTCCGGTGGCCGTGGCCACACTCACGCGCTCCTCTCTCTGGGCGACGGCCTGGGCCACAGAGCTGGAGGCCGCGGCGGAGCGGGTGGAGCTCGTGAGCCAGCTGCTGGCCCAGCTGCCTGGCCCGGTGCTGGTGGTCCTCCGCTACCTCTTCACCTTCCTCAACCAGTGAGTGCTCTTTAGGGGATAAGGAGGGCTGCCCGCGGGGGTGCAGGGACGCTGGGTGGGGAGCTCCCTGCCTGTGACCTGTGTGTGCCCCCAGCCTGGCGCAGTACAGCGACGAGAACATGATGGACCCCTACAACCTGGCCGTGTGCTTCGGGCCAACGCTGCTGCCGGTGCCCGCGGGGCAGGACCCCGTGGCCCTGCAGGGCCGGGTGAACCAGCTGGTGCAGACGCTCATCGTGCAGCCGTCGAGGGTGTTCCCCTCCGTGACCCTGCTCCCTGGCCCGGTCTACGAGAAGTGCATGGCGCCGCCTTCCACCAGCTGCCTGGGGTATGCCCTTTGCGTGCCGGGTTCGGGGGCCCAGCATGGGGGAGCCCCGTCCCCTACTCAGACGCCTTGCTCTGACCTCAGGGACGCCCACCTGGAAAGCCTGGCGGGGGAGAACGAGCCGGAGCTGGAAGCCGTGACCCCTGCCCAGGAGGACGGTGAGTGGGGGGTCGAGACAAGGAGGACCTGGCCCCATCTCCACCCTGAGCGCCCGCTCCACCTCCCAGCTCGGACCCCTTTTTCTCCCCAGACCTGGAGGGGGTCATAGAGGCTGTGGCCTGCTTTGCCTACACGGGCCGAACGGCCCAGGAGCTGACCTTCCAGCGCGGGGATGTGCTGCGGCTGCTCGAGCGGGCCTCGGGTGACTGGTGGCGGGGCGAGCGAGCAGGCACCCGGGGACTCATCCCGCACAAGTACATCACGGTGCCCGCGGGGTGAGTGGGCCGCCGCCCGGTCAACCAGGTTTTCGGCCTGCCCCCTGCCCCGCGTCCTAGCTTCCCCAGGCCCGGGGCACTTGCCACCGAGCCGGCCGGCCCCCAGGGCCTGTCCCTGGGAACGGGTGCTTCCAACTGGCTGTCTCTCTGACTCCAGTGCAGAGAAGCAGGCAGCCAGCCAGGGGCCACAGGCTACGGGGGAGCCACTGAGCAGTCCAGATGTCCTCCTGGCCACGGAATTTGTCCACCGGTGAGCAAGGGAAAGACTGTTCCTCGGGAAGAGCCACTGTGATGGCCCCACTCACTCACCTCGGCCAGCGAGGGCCAGGCAGCGAGTGCTGGGCCATGTCAGAAGAGGCCGGGGTCTGGCTGTGGCCACTCAGACGGGGGCCCATTGGGGGAAAGCCGTCCAGCTGAGGGGCACCACAGGAGGACAGATGGGACCCACTGGGCCAGCCTCACTGTTCCCCCTCCCTTCTCACCTGCAGGCCAGAGCCATGCACCCCACCTGAGGCCCCTCTGGGCACACCCGGGGGGCCCTCTGGGCACAGACGGCCCTGCTTGGTCCCCACCTCCCCGGAGCGATACGTAGAGATAGACAAGGTGAGAGCGGGGACTGGCTGTGTGGCAGATGGGGGCACCTCTCCTGGGGGGAGTCTGCCTTTCCTGGCCTCCAGCAGCTGGCGAGCCCAGCCCAGGGAGGGCTCAGCCAGCCAGGGTGTGAGCCTAGAGGGGGGAGGATGAGCCCAGAAGCAGGGTTGAGGGGGCACTGGGGGCGCATGTACTTGGGCTTCAGGCTTGGTTCTTGAGTGGGGAGTGGCGAGCGCGGGCAGGGGCCTCCCAGGCAGGCACCTCTTGGGCAGGCATGACGTCTGGAGCCAGGTTAGGTGACAGGTAGTGACACAGCAGGCACTTGGTGGGCCGAAGAAAAGGAAGATGGAAGAGAGCCTGGGGAGCCGGGCAGGGTGGTGGTTCTCCCAGTGGGGGAGAATAGGTGTGGCTTCGGGAGACCAGGCCCCCTGCTCTGATGGGCCTAGCGCCCGACGGCGCTGGCTGAGACAGCAGCCCTGGGCCAGCGAGAGCGGGAGGAGAAAGCACGATAGGATGTGTGCCAGCTGTGGCCCGGTGGCAAGGGCGTGAGCTAGGCCACACGGACGCTAATGCCCGAGGAGCTGGAGCCAAGAGCTAGGGGTGGTGTGGGGCAGCCCTGGGGAGACCCCAGGGGAGGCGGGCAGTGGGCAGGGCCGGCTGGGGTGCAGGTGGACACCAACTGGGGAGGCCAGGGAGACAGTGGCTATGAGAAGAAGGGGGATCTGGGCCTCAGCCACAGGGGTCCCCACATCAGGGCTGGGCTGAGGAATTGCTGTCCCCAGAGGCAGCTGTGCCAGCCACACTGAAAGTGACAGAAGGAAAAGCAGGCAGGGAGGAGGGATGTGGTGACAGGAAGGTGGCCGAGGACTTTGGTTTCGGCATGAAGAAAGGGTTCAAGTGGACCCCCGTGCAGCAGAGGCAGGAAGGCCCCAGTCCCGGCTCAGCTGGCAGCACCGTGAGCGGGGGGCGGGAGGAAGGGCCCAGCAGGCGGCACAGATCCCACCAGATGCCGTCCCTTCGTCGTCGTCTCTCCTCCAGGCTGTGGCGCAGACCATGGACTCTGTGTTCAAGGAGCTCTTGGGAAAGACCTCCGCCCGCCAGGGCGTAGGGCCCACGGCCGGCCACTCCCCCAGCCCCTCGCCCAGCAGCCTGAAGCCTCCAGCCTGCGGCCGCCTTGGCAAGAACAAAGTCTTTTCCCGCGGCTCCGGGGCCCCGGCACCCACAGCGTCCCATTCTCAGGGCCTGGACTCGCCCCTCAAGCATTGACGTGCTATTCCCTGGCCTATCTGGCAAGTGCTGGGCTGCTGTTCTCGTCCCCTCTGCAGGGGAGAATACAGCTGCCCCAACACCCCCTGCCGGCCCTGGCCCCAGCTCAGGCCCCTTTGGGAGGCAGTTGAAGAAGGAGGCCGAGAGCAGGCCCCTGGTGGGCTTTGCCGGGAGGGCTTGTCGGGGGCTGTTGGGCCTCAGCTGAGGGTGCCAGCCTGGTGGAGGTGGGCACGCGTTGGCCACCATTTATAAAGATCTGTGTGTTGACTCCTCTGTGTGAGCTGTGCCCGTGTCTGTTGGGGGGACAGTCTCAGAAGGATTTTCCACGCTGCCCTACCACCCCTGTTATCCCTATCCAAGGAGACTCATCGGGTGGAAAATGAGCTGGAACTTTTATTCGGGAGAGGGGAGGGCGGAAAGCGGGGCGACAGAGGCCCCGCCCCCTTCCCTTCCTCCTGGGCTCCCTGGGACCTCAGGGGCAGGCACTGGCAGGGGTGGGAGGCATGTGCCACCCCAGGACCCTGGGGCCCATTGTCGCTGCCATAGCCCTTCCCCACACCCAGCACCAAGGAGCTGACCTCTGGCTCTTAGCCTTGGAACCAATTCCCAGGCAGCCGCCTTTTCCCAGGGGCTCCCAGGGCCTGCTCCAGGTAGGTGGCTGAGCGTCGCAGAGCCTCCAGAAGGAAGGTGCCCCCTGGCTTCTCAGGAGGAAGTGTCCTTGGCCAGGGAGGAGTTGCCGGTGGCGCAGGACTCGTCTGGGCCCCCCGGGCTGGGTGGGGCCCGCCTCCGGGCCCAGCAGAGGAGGCTGCGCAGCTCCGAGGAGACGCTGCTGCTGAAGGAGGCGTAGATCCAGGGGTTGGTGCAGCTGTTGAGGCTGGCCAGCAACATAAGCAGCACGAAGGGGGGCCCTGTGGGGGGTGGAAGAGTCCGGGCTGGGGTGAGAGTGCCTGTGCAGGGGCGCGGCGACCCCACCTGCTCACTAGGGAATGGCCATCCCTGTGAGCACACATGTGGCCGCTCGGGAGGCCCTGGCTGGATGTGCCTGTGGGGGTAAAGGTGCGTGTGCGGCCAAGCCTGAATGGCCCCCCCCACCCCCCCGGAGCCCTAGCCACAGCCACGCCCACCTTCCCGGGGTGCCTTGGGATCCCACGCTGACCACAGCTGCACGAGGAAGAAGGGCGCCCAGCAGAGCACATAGACAATCACGATCACCAGCGTCATTCTCACGGTCTTGGCCATGGCTGCCGACACCCGGGCCCCCTCACCGGGACTGCCTGTCCGGCGCCCTCCACGGCAGCGCCCAGCCCTCTCTGCCGGCCCGGGCACCAGGCTGGTGTGAATCTCCCGGAAGATGAGCACCTGGCAGGCGGCGATACCCAGGGCAGGCGCCACGAACACCATTAGGGCAATCCAGGTGACGTAGGCTCGGAGGCCCCAGGGCTCGACAAAGCGGGCCCAGCAGTCAACGACCCCAGTGCCATCTCCCACGTCACGCTTGGCGAAGATGAAGAGCTGGGGCAGGCTGAGAATGAGCGAGAAGGCCCAGGCCACCAGCACCGGCCGGTTCCAGCGAGCTCCGCCTCCGTGGCGATATGCCAGCATAGGGCGGCAGATGGCACGGTGGCGGTCCAGCGTCATGGCCAGGATCATGTAGGAGGAGGCATACATGCCCACCATCTGCAGGTACTTGACTGCCCGGCACAGGGCATCAGGCCCACGGAAGCGGTCGGTGGCATCCCATGCCAGCTGGGGCAGTACTTGGAACAGAGCCACAGCCAGGTCGGCCAGGCACAAGTGGCCGATGAAGACGTGCATGGGCGCCCAGCGACCCCGCCGACCCCGGCGTGCCAGGGCGCCCAGCACCAAGCCATTGCTCAGGGCCACAGCCACAAACACCGTGGAGAGCAGGGCTAACTCCGCCTGGACTAGCTGTGGGTCCCGGGAGTTCGGCAGCTCCTCCTTGCTGCCGTTGCCTGGTGGAATAGGTCGAGAGAGGGGCCGGGGCACAGCTGGGCAGGGGTGGGGGAAGAGGGCCAGGTTAGGGTATGTGCTGTGCAATGGGACCTGGAGAGGCGGAGCCAGTGGCCTGAGCAGCCCTCAACCAGTGCCTCCTGCTTCCCTCCAGTCTCCCGGCTCCTGGCAGAGCACAAGCCTCTAGCTGTGGGGAGGGTTGGGGAGGGGAGGGCAGCCATGTCTCCCAACACCCCCCTCCCCGGTGAGCTCACAGGGCCATCCCCTCCCCTCCCCATGTTGGCAGGTGAAGGAGGTCTCTGAAAGAGGGGCTTCTCTGATTCATCCAACCCCACTCAACCTACCTGGCTCATCCTGGTGGAGGGATTGGGGGGGATGGGTAGGGGCCCAGGGGCTGGAACCTTACCAGATGTGCTGGATGCCATGAGCATGGTGGAGCTCGGCAGGGGTCTGGAGCACCTGGAGGAGACAGGGTGTCGCACTCAGCCTCTCATCCGAAGGGCCAGCCCCACTGCCCCAGTTTCTACACAAGGGTCCCGAGACAGGTGCCATGGTGGAGGGGTGCCTGTGGGGGGGGGGAATCTAGCCTGTGTGCAGCTGCATGTGTGCGTGTGCGCATTCGTGTGTGTGTGTATGTGTGTGTGTGTTCCCGTGATGAGGTGTGAGGGGGTCCACCCTTAGCCAAGTCAAGGTTGGTGAGGTCTGGCCCCATGAGTCAGACATGAACCTCAGGACCGCCTGTGCCCCTCCCAGTCCTGGGCAGCTTAACATAGACACACAAGCGCTAGGACCCACCTCATCACCCACAAGACCTGAAGAAGACATACAGACTGTCCCCCCGCACCGTGCCTCCCCCTGTGGCCTGCAGAAGCCAGGAGATGCGGCCATCTGAGGGCTGGGGCTGGGTGGGGAGAGGCCGGCATGTCCCCGGGGTCCCTTGAAGCGGCTTACCTGGCTGGGCTGTCTGGGCTCCGGGCAGCTGGGCAGTGGCGGGCGTGAAGGTGGCCCCAGAGCTCAGATCTGCTCTCCATCGCCTGCCCCGCCCCAGCCCGGCCTCTGGGAGTGACCTGCCCAGGAGGGGACTTCCTCTCCCTCCCCTCCCCCACGTGCCTCTCCTGGCCTCCTGCCTGTGGCAGCGGGAAGCAGTCCCCTGGCCTCCTGTGCTGCCCTTCCTGTCCCTGCCTTCCCAGGTCTGTCCCCCAGCTCCTGAGGGCCTGAGCCCTCCCAGGCGGGTCCTCGGCTTGCCCATCCCCCTCAACTCCTGCCTGCCCCCGCCCCCACAAGGCCCACCTTACTAGAAGATTGGGTCTGGCTGGGCTCTGGGAGATCAGTTAGCTCAGCTCCATTTCATAAGTGGGGAAACTGAGGCCAGAGATGGGGGGCTGACTGAAGATCACACAGCTTTTACGTGGCACAGCTTGACTCCTTTCCCAAGGCAGGCTCCTTCTGTCCCTCTTGGATCAGGGCGAGGAAGGGGTGCGAGCTGGCCTTCGTCCCCACTACTTAGAGCGCTGGCTCCTCCCAGGCCTACGAAGGGCCCGCCCCTCCTCAATTAGGGCCTCCGGAGATGAGGGACAGGAAAGGAGGGTGTGGGGCCGGTCAGGCCGGGTCTTAATGTGCCCTGTGAGAGCCAGCTTCCTCCCCAGGGTCCTGTGGGGGCCAGGGACACTCCTCCCCCACCTGCAGCTACCTGTCCTCCAAGGAAGAGGCTTCAGGTCTCTGTCTCTGTCTTTCTGTCTCTGTCTCTCTCTCGCACACATACGGACACAGACACATCCATGTGCGTGCAACAGCGGTATGCCCGCAAAGGCACACACACGTGACATAGACACAGAGAAACACAGTGTGTGAAGGGCCTGAGAGAGGGGCTTCCCTGCCAGGGGCTTCCAGCTGGGCTGTCCCTCCCTCCCCTCCCCCCTGCCAGCGCAGCATTTCTCTCCTGTCCCAGGCCCCTCTTCCCAGCCCTCTCCTGCTCCGGCTCTTGCCAGGACCCGGCCTTGCTCAGCCAAGGCCTGCAGGGCCGTGCCCGAGGCGGTGGCCTGCAGGCCCCGCAGGACCAGGCTCTGGGCCCAGTTGGCCCTGTTTTCCTGTTTGTCTGTCTTTTCTGATGACCTGCGAGGCTAAAGGCCAAAACAGCTCCGCACTGGCCAGGCCCAAGTCCAGCCAAGACCGAGGCCTCCTCTTCCTGGCCAGAGAGCCTGGGGGGCAGCACACTCATGCATCCCCCCCTGCGGACTGCACGTACATTCAGCACAATCTCTCTCTCTCTCTCTCTCTCTCTCACACACACACACGCACGCACGCACACACACACACACACCCCACGCACTGCTGGACTGTGGGAGGCAGGGTGCAGAATGCTGACGTCCCACGTCCGCCCGCGTCAGCCACGCCTTCTCCCCGGTAGCCACGTTATTAACATAGAAGCAAAGAAACCACTTTTCTCTTGCCTTTCAGATCAACAAAAATGGTAGAAAGTGGAGCTCCTGGCCACGATTCTAGAAGAGATTTTTCCAGGGAAAGTTGTGAGCCCCTGGTAAAGAGTCACACCACAGCCAGTGCGTCCGGTCCTTTCTCGTCCCCGTGGCCCCTGGGCTGGGGCCTGCTCTCGTCTCAAATACTCTCCAGGTGCCTTAGGGGTACGGGACCTCCCTCGTCCGCCCTGGGGAAACCCAGGCGCCTGCCCTCGCCTCATCCCTCTGCAGCTGCGTGACCTTGGACAGGCCACGCCCAGCTCTTTGGGCCTCAGCTTCTCCCTCTGTAAAATGGGAAGCCAAGATGGGCAAAGGGCAGGGGCCGGCAGGTGATGAGCTCACCGCACGTGGGGCAGGGCTGCAGGCCAGGGCCCGAAGCTCCGTATAGGTCTCTCTTTGCCGGAACCTGAGCGGGGCCACACGTGGATGGATCCTAGCAGAGAACGTGACAGGCAGGGCGGGGCCCCTGAGCCATGAGGCCACTTACTGGCCATCTCTGCTCCCTATGCTCCTTGTTTTCAGGTCTTGAACCCGGGGTAAGAGTCTTGGGGAAGCCCCCTCCCCTCCTCAAGGGTGCTCTCCCAGCTCCAGCTCCGAGAGGCAAGGGAGGGGTTTGGCTCCACCTGCAGACCAGACATCGAGGAGAACCCACACCCACAGCTCTCCGCTGCTCAGCCTGGGCAGGTGCTGGGGACTTTCAGGAGTTACTGAGAAGCCGCCGAGGCCAGAGGGCATCCCCAAGAGAGTCTGGATCCTTAGCTGAGAGCCCCCAAGGCTAGGTTGCATGCGCAGGTGCTGCACAGGCACTGTGCCAAGTGACATGCTGGGCCAGGCTGGCAGAGTCCCATCGCCTGCAGGGACGAGCTGATCTGAGGTGACAGGCCTCAGGCAGGCCCCTGCCCCAGCCAGCCCCCAGGGGACTAGAAACAGGGCTCGGCAGCAGCTCATGGGAAAAAAGTCTGACTGGCTTATTCCCTGCCGGGGCCGCAGTTAGCAGTTAGCAGGAATGGTCCCTGGCTGCCCAGAAGCCCCTGTCCTCTGACAGTCGGGTACTGACCTGGAGGCCGCGCCTCCCTGAGACCGGAGGATGGGCAGGGGCTCTGGACGGGAGACAGGAGGGATCCCTGAGAAACCTTTGGGGCAGGAGGAGGGGATGGTGGCCGAACGGGCCCACACCCTCCGCAGGGAGCACCGAGAAGCGGATTCTGAAGGGCTGGAGAAGGCCCTTGACCACGGGGCTGGCCAGTTAGCCTCAGCGGGCCTCGGGCCGGGGCAGGACTGAGCAGACGCCCCCCGAGGCCCCACAGGATCACATCTGCACAAAGGATTCTGTGGGTGGCCAAAGCGTGGGCCAGTTTGTCCCCCAGCCCGGTGTCTGAGTAGGAGCCAGGAGGCCTCGGGGCGGGCAGGCGAGCAGAGCTGGCCGGCCCTGGGCCTGCCTCTCACTCTGTAATCAGAGCCCTTTGCTGAGCAAACAGCAGGCCGTACTGGCCCTGCGCTGCGGGTGCGGGTGGAGGGCCTGGGCCTGGCAGGGGCAGGGAGGCCAGAGAAGACGGTTGCCACCACACAGGGGAGAAATGTGGGGACCCCGTCAACGGATTGACAGAATAGGGAGGAAGCACGTTTTGGAGGCTGGAAATAAACCCTTGAAGGACATTGCAGGGATGAAAGAAAAAGATGAAGGAGCCGAGGACATGGAGAGCAGGGGTGAGGGAGCCAGGAAGACAGCCAGGAACACCTCTGCTCAGGAGGCCGGAGCGTCCCAGCATCCGGCAAGGGAGCAAGCTGCCCCAGCTGGACCCCGTCAGGCCGGGGTCCCCACTGCAGACGGCAGACCGTGCATGGCCGCGGGAGCCTGATGTCACTCTGACACCCAGGACAGGCTCCAACAGGGTGAAATAGCACTGGGTCAGAGGATGGGATCGAAAGGGGCAAAGATGCATTTAATAAAAACGCGTGTGTGCATGCGTGTTCTGAAACATGTGTGGGCCAATGGTGACGGCCAGACAGGGCATCCACTCACCCGAGGCCCAGACAAGAGTGACCAAGTAATTTTGAAAGTTAGACAAAGCTACTGGCACGTTTCGGGAGGGAGGAGAGTGGTACTTGGACCAGGAGGCTGGCCGGGGCAGGGTCCGCCGCGGGACTGGGAGCACCCCTCACCCGGCCTGCGGACCTGGGGGTAGCAGGCGGGTGAGCAGTTGAGGGCCGTGTCCCTGGGTGACCACGAGGTGCCCATCGGAAGGGAAGGCAGCCCGGCAGGCGGCGTCTCCTTTTTGGTCCGAGTTACCCAGGCACGTGGCTTAAACTGTTTGGGGGTGCCTGATTTCAGCCCCTTCCAGGGGCTCCCCGGATAACTGCCGCCACCTCCGTCTGTCCTGAGCTCGCAGCATTCTCTCCCCGCCCCCGCCCCACACGTGTCTTCCTCCGCTCGCCTTCCTTGCACGGACGTCCGCACCGACGGCACCATCGGTCCGCGCGTCCACTATTCCGGCTGCCGTGACAGACGCAAGGATTTCTCTCCTTGTCCTACCTCACTTTTTAAAATCAGAGGGGTGCCTGGTGGTTCAGTTGGTTAAGCATCCGACTTCGGCTCAGGTCATGATCTCGCGGTTCATGGGTCGGGTTCTATCCTGACAGCTCAGAGCCTGGAGCCTGCTTTATGGATTGTCTCCCTTTCTCTCTGCCCCTCCCCTGCTTGTACTCTGTCTCTCTCTCAAAAATAAATAAAATATTAAAAAATTTTTTAAAATCGGACTTTTTGAGGTCTGATTAATTGCCAATAAAATTCACAAATTGTTTAATGAGATTTGACGCATGTACACAGTGGCACACCACCATAATCATGATGTAGAGCATTTCTATCAATCCAGAAAGTTCCCTCATGGCTCTTTGCAATCTCCTTCTGCCACCTGGAGCCTGGTAACCGTGATCTTTCTATCACGATAGATATGTCTTTTTGAGGATTTTATATAAGTAGAGTCAGAGAGTATGTAGTGTTTTGTGTCTGGGTTCTTCCGCTCAGCAGAATGCCTTTGAGTTCATGTCTGTTAACGTGTATTAGGAATTAGTTCTTCTTTTGTGCTAAGTAGTGTTCTGTTGTCTGGATGGACCAGAGAATTGATTCCATTACTAGTTGATTAGCACATGGGTTATTTCTAGTTCGAGGCTGCTGTGAAACGGGCTGCCCTGGATCTTGAGCACGAGCCTTGCGTGCACATGTTTTTGTTTTTGTTTTATATTTTTTCATTTTTTTACTTATTTGTGAGAGACAGAGAGAGACAGTGTGAGCAGGGGAAGGTCAGAGAGAGAGGGAGACACAGAATCCAAAGACAGGCTCCAGGCTCTGAGCTGTCAGCAGGGAGCCCGATGCGGGGCTCGAACCCATGAACTGTGAGATCATGACCTGAGCTGAAGTCGGACGCTTAACCGACTGAGCCACCCAGGCGCCTCCATGCACATGTTTTAATTTCTCCAGAGTAAATCCTGAGAACTGAGGCTGCGGGTCAGTTGATGAGGTCCACTACTTTGCCTCTTTAATTTTAACCATTTTAGCAGTATTTTATTGGGAACTTCTTTTGCATTTTACTTATGACTGATGATGGCGAGAATCTTTTCATATATTTATTTGTCATTTGCATATATCCTTTGGTGAAGTACCTAGTCAAATCCTTTGTCAATTTTTAAAAGTTTTTCCAGTTGCTGAGTTTTAAGAGTTTTTTCATCTTAAATGTATTTTGAATTTTTAAAAATGCTTATTTATTTATTTTGAGAGAGAAAGAGAAAAAAAGAGCTCGAGCAGGGGAAGGGCAGAGAGAGAGAGAGAGAGAGAGAGAGAGAGAGAGAGAGGATCCCAAGCAGGCTCTGTGCTGCCAGCACGGAGCCTGACACAGGGCTCCATCTCACGAACCGCCAGATCATGACGGGAGCCTGAGTCGGATGCTGAACTGACTGAGACCCCCAGGCACCCCTGGATAAAGTCCTTTAACATACGTGTTTTGCAAATATTTTTCCCAGTATGTAATCTTTATCCTGCAATGTGAGGCTGGAACTTACAACACTGAGATCAAGAGTCCTGTGCTCAATCAACTGAGCCAGCCCCTAACAGTCTCTTAAAAACAACAACGACAAAAACCGTAGGAGCGCCCGGCTGGCTCAGTCAGTAGAGCGATAGAGCGCATGACTCTTGATCTCAGGGTCGTGAGTTCAAGCTCCATGTTGGGCATGGGAGCCTACTTAAAAAAATAAAAAAATAAAAAGCAAACTTAAGATGTTTTGAAGATATCTAATTTTATCATTGTTTTCTTTTACAGTTTGTATTTTGTGTGTCATATCTAAAAAGTCTTTGCTTAATCCAGGGTCACAAATATGTTCTCCTATGACTTATCCTAGGTTTATATTTCTAGCTCTGACCTGTAGGCCTGTGATTCATTTCGAGTTAAATTTTGTGTGTGACGTGGATTAAAGGTTGTATCCTCACCAAGTCGTCCAAAGACTGTCTTTTCCTCTCTGAATTACCTTGGCAACTTTGTTATGAATTGGTCACATGTGTGAATCTATTTCTGGACTCTCAGTTCTGTTCCACCGATCTATATACCGATGTTTACATGATGTTACACTGGTTTGAATATTGTAGATTTATAGTCAGTCTGAAATGAGAAAGCATAACTCTTTCAACTTTGTTCTTTCTCCAAACCATTTCTGTTTGCCTAGGTAATTTGTGTTTCCGCATCAAGTTGAAAACCAGCTTGTCACTTTCTACCAAAGGAAAAAGAAGCCTGCCGGATCTTTCAACCCATGAATATGGTATTTCTCCCCATTAATTTGAGTTTCTTTAACTTTTTTGATTTCTCTCAGCGCTCTTCGGTAGTTTGTGGTGTTCAGATTATGCACATGTTCCTAAGTTATTCATAAGTAGTTCATAGTTTGGATGCTCTTGGAAACAGTACCTCTAACATGTCACAATTTCTGATTGTCGCTAGTGTACAGAAATACCATTGTTTTGGCATATTTGCTGTTTGTCCTGTGACCTTGCTAAACCCACTTACCAGTTCTGTTGGTTTTTGTAGATTTCTCAGGATTTTTTTACGAAGCTAATAATGCCATCTCGAGTAAAAACACATTTACATTTCTTTCTTTTTCTTGCCTTATCACACTTGCTAGGGTTTTTCACAGATGCCCTTTATCAGGCTGAGGAAGATTCCCTTTATTTCTCCTTTCTTGAGAACTTTTCTCATGAGTAGGTGGTGAATTATGTCAAATGGTTTTCCCGCATCTAGTGAGATGATCGTGTGCTTTTTCCTATTTGTTGTTGCTCTGTTACTATGATTAATTACCTGGACTGATCTTCTAATATATTATCTGTTTATATATTGCTGTATTTGATTTGCTAACATTTTGGTTAATATTTTTACATCCTGTGGATTCACGAGGGACACTGGTCTGTAGTTTCCTCTTCGTTTAAGATCTATTTTCTGGAAGAGTTTGTGTAGAACTGATGTTCTTTCTTTCATAATGTTTGGTGGAATTCATTGTGGAAACGTTTTTAGCTACAAATCCGACTCCTTGAATAGAAACCGAGTTACTCAGGTTATTTGTTTGCTCCGGATGAATTCGGTAGTTCGTATCTTTCCCATCATTCATCCGTTTCATCTCAGTCGGACTGTAATGCACCGGCCCAAGGCAGCGCGCCCTATCATCCGTTTAATGTGTGTGATACGCGTAGTGATGTCTCCTCTTGCGTTTTACTTCTTTCATTTTTGATATTGGGAATTTGTATATTCTCTCCATTTTTTCTGGTCAGACTGGCTAGAGGGTTATCAACTTCATTAATGTTTTCAAAGACAGCTTTTGATTTCATATATTTACTATGTTGTTTTTCTGCCTTCTATTTCATTAACTTCTGCTCTTTATTATTTTCTTCCTTCTGTTTATTTTGAATTTAATTTGTTCTTCCTTTTCTAGCTTATTTTTAAATTTTTGTATTTGAGAGAAAGAGAGAGAACAGGGGAGGGGGGGGGTAGAGGGGTAAAGAGTGAGAGAGAGAGAGACAGAGAAAGAGACTCTTAAGCAGGCTCCATGTTCAGCTCAGAGCCCGACGTGTGAGGCTTGACCCCATGAGCCTGGGATCACATCCTGAGCCGAAATCAAGAGTCGGACACTTAACCGACTGAGCCCCCCGGGCACCCCTGGTAGTTTCTTAGAGTGTAAGTTGAAATTGAGTTGGGACCCTTAACGTTTTCTAATATGAACAGTTAATGTTATATATTTTCCTCTTATCACTTGTTTAATTGAATTCCCAAATTTCGATATTTTATGTTTTTAGTTGTATTTAAATAAGATTTTTTCTATTAGAACAGGTTTTAACTTGTGATTTCCCCCTTTGATTCATGGCTTATTTAGAAGTGTATGTTTTCATTTCCAAATATTTGGAAATTTCCTAGATATCATTTTGTTATTCATTTCTTTCTTTTTTAAAAAAAAAAAGATTTATTTTTAAGTCATCTCTACATCCAATATGGGGCTTGAACTTACAACCCTGAGATCAAGAGCTACACGCTCTACTGACGGAGCCAGCCACACACCCCTGTTATTGATTTGTGATTCAGCATCATGGTGGTCAGAAATCCTACTTTGTAGGACTTTTATCCTTTTGTCATTTCTTGAACTCTGTTCTATTGCCGAGAACACTTTATGCTGGTGAATGTTACATCTGTCCTTGAGAAGAATGTGTATATGTGGATTTTCTTGTTGTTGGGTGTGGCATCCTATAAATATCAATTAGGTCACGTTGGTTGACAGTGTTTTTCACATCCTCTTTGATTTATCAGTTACTGAAGAAAGGATGTTATAGTCTCCAACTCTGTCTGGAGATTTGTGTCTTTCTAGAAACCGTGGGTGCTGTGAGTTTTTGCTTCATGGATTTGGGAGTTTACATAATTAGGTCTTCTTGATTGATCGCCCTTTTTCCATTATACAGCATCTCTGTTTATCTCGATAATATTCTTCGTGTTGAATTCTATTCTGATATTAACACCGTCACCCAGCTTTCTCATGCTGAGCTTGTGTGACGGATCTTTTTCCATCCTTTTCCTTCAGCTTGTCTGCGTCTTCCTGCTAAAAGTGCGCTTCTTGGAAATAACATATTTTATCTAGCCTGACAGTTTCTGCCTTTTAACTGGTGCGTGTGGCAGACTGTGTTTTTCAAAGGTAGCCCCAACAGTATCTCCCATTCTGCTGTCCTGGAACCTTGCCATTTGCCATCAAGAGGTGGAATTTGGGGTGCCTGACTGGCTCAGTCAGTGAAGCATGTGACTCTAGACCTCGGTGTTGTGGGTTTGAGCCCCGGGTTCGATGTAGGGATTAGTTAAAAATAAAATCTTTTTAGGGGTGCTTGGGCGGCTCAGTCGGTTAAATGTCTGATTTTGGCTCAGATCATAATCTCCCAGTTTTTGGGTTCAAGCCGCCCTGTCAGGCTCTGTGCTGAGCCCATGTGGGTTCTGTGTCTCCCTCTCTCTCTCTGCCCCTTCCCTTCCCCTGCTCACACTCTGCCTCTGTCTTTCTCTCAAAAATAAACATTAAGAAAATATAAAGAACCATAAAAATAAATAAAATCTCTTTTTAAAAAAGAGGTGGAATTGAACCCTCCTCCCTGTAATTGGAAGGCTTGTGACTTGGCATAAATGATGCTGCTTGATTGCTGAGGCTGGGCCAGAAAAGGCCATGCAGCTTCGGCCCTGTTCGCAGGGCTCTTCGGTCCTCCGGCCTCTGGCTTCCGGGAGGCGGCCGTGCTGTGTTTCTTCCGCCTGGGGCTGACCCGTGCGCTCCTCTGGGCCCCCGGCCCCGCCTGCGGCCGGCAGGGCTGGAGTGTGGGGCTGCCCTCCGTTCTCCGCCCCTGCCTTGAGACTTCAGCACCGCTGGTGCAGCGAAGCCTCCAGAGAAAGCAAATCGGTCCAGCTGCGCTGCCTCTGCCCTTGGTGGGGAAGCCACATGCGTTAACAGCCCTCTGCTGTCTTCTTACTCGACTCCATGGCCAACGTCGCCGAGGATTAAAGTGACCTTCTTTTCCTCAGGAAGGGTCTGTCGTTTTCCAGAGTTTGGCCCACTTTTTTGTTTTCCATTTCGGCCACTTCGGCTCCCCGATAGGCTTCGAGGCAAAACCAATCCAGGACTCTGGAGGCTTCCCTGCTTCTAACACCTGGGATGGGAGTGAGGCCACGCAGACCTGTTCGCTTTTCCTGACCCAGAAAGTTCTCGGTTGTTCTTTGAAGGTTCCTTTTTAGAGCACCTTGTTTTTCTTTCATGAATATTCACATCCTATCATCTCCCTGAGGAAATCAAGGAGTTTTTGAGAAAAACGCCTTCAGGAATTTTAAAGAAACACTTCTTATCCCTCGTGGTCCCGTTTCCCACTAACTGTTTCCTTCTTCGATTTGATATCCATTTTTCAAAAACAGTTTTTTTTAACATTTATTCATTTTTTTGAGAGACAGAGAGAGACAGCACAAGGAGAGAAGAGAGAGAGGGAGACCTAGAATCAGAAGCAGCTCCAGGCTTTGAGCTGTCAGCACAGAGCCCTACGTGGCGCTCGACCCCACAGACTGCAAGATTGTGACTTGAGCTGAAGTCGAATGCTTAACCCACTGAGCCACCCAGGCGCCCCAGATCTCCATTTTTTTCTAAATGTTTGTTTATTTTTTAGAGAGAGCGAGAGCGAGGGAGGGGCAGAGAGAGAGGGAGACAGAGGATCCAAAGTGGACTCCGTGCTAACAGCCCAGAGCCGGATGTGGGACTCAGACTTGCAAATGATGCGTTCATGAGTTCATGACCTGAGTTCATGACCTCAACCGAGGGAGCCACCCAGGCCCCTGGATTTCTGCCTTTTATGTTGGAGGCTTTCTTGGGTGACAAGAACACATTTAACAACAAGCACATACTGAAGACTGTGTGCTGCAGCCCTGGGCTTCATCGCAGGGTGACGCACCCGAGCTGCTGTAGTGGAGAATCCCAGTGTCATTCTCTTTATTATTATTTTGTAAGATGTGAAGGAGGCGAATGTTGGGGGCAGCCAGGGCACCATCGCTGTCACTCATACGAGTCCTTGGGAACCTCCTGCGTCCTGAGCACCGGAGCTGGCTCTGACGAGATGCCACCTCCCGCCTGGGGCGGTCGGGTTTGCAGCTCTGTGTGTTTCGGGAGATGAGCGCGGGTGCTGAGGCCTCGGGCTCGGAGGGCGCATCATCGGGGGTCCCCTGGGGGGTCCCCTGGGTCTCCGGCTGCAATGAGGATGGAACTGGGGATCCACAAGTACCTCCAGGTGGTCTGGGGGCTGGGGGTGGAGGCAGTCTGTACCCGTCACAACTCTTTGCTGTCAGCTCCCTCTGCCCCCCCCTTGTCCCGGGGCGGCGGCGGCAGTGGTGAGCCGGGTGGGCATCCCCGCTCCGGCGCTGAGGGGCTGCGGGGCACCCAGGCCCGGCAGAGCTGCTGAACTGACCCAAGTCCATGCTCTGCTCAAACAGCTTACTCATATAGGCGCTGAATCGACGTGGCCCTTCCTCAGCCGCCCGTAGCCGCCTCCGTTCCCCTCTTCCTCCGCTTGTGGGGACAGCAGGCTGATGCCTGCAATGGTACAATCCTTTTTTTTTTTTTTTTGAAGATTTTATTTGTCAGCGATCTCTACACCCAACATGGGGCCCAAACGTACAGCCCTGAGACCAGGAGTCACGCGCTCCGCTGAGGGAGCCGGGCCGCTGCCCCTTGTCGCCGGCGTCCGAGGCGCTCTCGCGGTCGCTGTCTGTGCGACTCTTCTCCGGTAGGCGCTGCAAAGCAGCATCCAGTCGGCTCCAGGCCTTGGCCGCCTCCAACCGCTACTCCTCCACTTTCACATCACCGGGAATACACTTTGGGCCTGGGGTGTCGCTAGTTAGGTGGGAGGCGCCCCAAGGTGTCCAGAGTCACGAGTCAAGGCCCAAGGCCCGCAGGGAAAGGTCAGAGGTGAGGTGCGTGGGCGGCTAGTCCTGGGCACTGAGCGGTGTCCAGCGGCGACCGCCACCTCCTGGCTTCAGTTCCTCCCTCTTGGAATGGCCTGGGAGCCCAGAGAAAGGGCCAGAGCGTGCTGCCTCGGCCTCCTGTCCCCACAGCGTGCCGTCCCTGGTGGCGCCCAGCGAAGGCGCTGTCTGTGGCGTCGTTTCCGAAGAATGAACTTCCTCTTCTTCGGGGATGGAGGATGGCGTGTGAGGGTCTAGGTGCGTCCTCGGCAGATTTTCACCCCGGTCTGCACTGCTGATCTCTGCGGCATACGTGAGCTCTCCTGTCGTGGTGACCTGTCTCCTGTAACTTTCGCCCTTGGGAATGTTTGCTTTGAAACACTCACTTACTGTCATTGTACTGGGGTTTTCTAAGGGAGAGAGAGTAAATGGCTCTGTTTAATTTGTCCTTTTTAAAAAAATGTTTTAAAATTTGTTTATTTTAAGAGAGACAGAGACAGTGTGAGCGGGGGGTGGAGGGGTGGGGGGGTGGGGGAGGGATGGATAGAGACAGAGAGAATCCCGAGCAGGCTCTGCACCATCGGCATGGAGCCCAATATAGGGCTCCATCTCACGAAACTGCGAGATCTTGACTGGGGCCAAAATCAAGAGTCAAATGCTTATCGAACTGAGCCAGCCAGGCGCCCCGATTTGTCCCTTTCACATCCAAGTCTATGCAAGCCAGCTGGTTTGGAGCCCGTGACTCCCTAGGAGACCCATCCGCACACGGACGTGGCTTTCTCTCACAGCATTCTGCAGCCTCTGAGGGGGGCCATTCTGTTTAAAGCCTGGGGGTTCGGAGGAAACACGAGACAGCAGGTCACTGAAGTGTGGCGGGCCTGGCCGGATGGTGCGGAAGCACACGAAGCAGCGATGCACACGGAGATGGGGTGTCTGACAGCTCTGGCCGCAGCAGACCACAGGCTATGTGGCTGTGGCACTTTATCAGCGCTCTGTAAGCATGAAGCCCCAGATCAAATTCTGACAAGGTCAGTTTCCTTTTCGTGGCTTGTAGATGGTTGTCTTCTTGCTGTGTCCTCACAAAACAACGGGAGAGGCTGAAGCAGAGACAGAGACAGAGAGAGAAGTCTCTGTTGTCTCTTTTCATAAGGACAGGAATCTTCTCGGATCAGGGCCCTGCCCTTATGACCTCATTTTGCCTTAAATACGTTCTTGGAGGCCATGCGGTGGGGTAGGCCTGTGCAGGGTGGGGGTACACATCAGTCCCTAACAGATGGCCATGCTCTATGTCTTACAGGCTGCCCCAAGCTTGGCCTCAGCTGCGCCTGGCCGAGAACAACCAGTCTTTAGATTGGTCACTTGGCTCCCAGTTTACCTGGTGGGAGGTCGCCGGTGCTGTGCGGTGAGATGGCCTGGCCCCTGGAGCTGCCTCGGAGCTCAAGTGTACGACTCTGCTCATATCCATGTGTCTGAGGTCACCCTTGTGATGGTTCACTTCATGTGGCACCTTGACCGGGCCATGAGGTACCCAGACGTTTGGTCAAACACCAGTCTCTTCTCATGTATGTGTGAAGATGTTTCTGGATGAGGTTAGCATTTCAATAAATAGAGTGGAGAAAGCAGGTGGTCCTCCCTGACGTGGTGGGCCTCATCCGACCCACTGAAGACCTGAACGGAACCAAGAGGCCGAGTAAGAGGGAACTGTCTGGCCTGACTGCTCCAGCGGGGACGTTGGCCTTTTCCTGCCATTGGACTGGAAGTTTCCCCAGCTTGCTGACTATAGATCTTGGAACTTTACAGGTTTCATAGTCACATGAGCCGATTCCTTACAATAAGCCTCACACATGCATCTAGTCTGTTCTGTTTCTCTCGAGAACCCTGACTAGTGCCATGGTATTCCTCATTCCCCCGCTCGTGGACAAGCCTGAACGTGCCGAGGGGCCACACTGTAAGGGACAGGTGGGGCATGGGACAGAGAGGCGCCAAGCGGGGTCTGGTAGATTGGGTCCAGGGCTCAAGGGACTGGGAAGCACTTGTGAAGTCAAAATGCAGAAGTGCTAGAAGGGAGGAAGTTGGAGGTCATACCCAGAGAGTTGGCATTTGGAACTTAACATATCAGGGCAATTCTGTGGATGATGATGATGATGATGAGGTCTGCAAGGCATCACTGTGGGACCAGGAGGCTGAGGTGAGGTCAAGGTCTTTGGAGATAAGAAGGGCAGGAAACTGAGAGGCTGCAGTATTGTGCGGGGAAGGGGAAGGTGGCGGGCCTCTGGTGAAGAAGAAGTGAGAGCACAAGGAGGAGCAGAGGGAGAGGAGCCTCAGTGGAGCCATCGAGCACCCTCACAACATGGCCGCCAACTTGTCCCAGACAGAGCGGTCCAGGAAGGAGAGCAGAGAAGACGCAGAAGGGCCTTGTCTGACTTGTACCCCCAAATTGCCCACCGTCACTTTGCTCTGCTCTGTTCATTAGAGATGAGTCACCAAGTCCAGCCCTTGCTCAAGAGGAGGAAAGAAGTCACCACCTCTTGAAGGGAGGAACATCAAAGAATTTGTGGCCATAGGTTAAAACCACCAGAACAGAGCTATTGATTAACTTTAGGCTTTATTAAGAATGCACATTAAGGGTGCGTGGGTGGCTCCGTTGGGTAAGCGTCTGACTCTAGATTTGGGCTCAGATCACGATCTCACGGTTCATGAGTTTGAGTGCCGCGCCGGGTTCTGTGCTGACAGCGTGGAACCGGCTCAGGACTCTCTCTCTGCTCCTACCCCTGCAAGAGCTCTCTCACTCTCAAAATAGATAAGTAAACTTTTAAAAAAAGAATGCGTGTCAAAATATCTAGAGTAACTATTCAAAAACTCTTGCGGTGCTTCTAAACAGAAAGGAAAATTCCAGAACACGAATTCAATCCATCTAAATGACAGCCAAGGACAGAGGGAACGACTGGGACCTCTTTTGAATGTGCCTTTGAAACTTCCTGCCACAGCAGGCATTTCCCAGACAGCCCCGGGAGGCAGGTGGGCTTTTGCCAGTTGGGTTCCCTCCCCCAGGATTTGGGTCCTGTGCTGAGTGGGCCTTCACTTCTTAGGGCGGCAGTGACTTCCTGGTCCCTGCTTGCTGATCCCTGACTCATGACACTCAACATTGCACTGGTGGCCACCTGTTCCCCCACCTTGCCCACGGTGGTGAGTGGGGGAGGCGGCGACTCCTCATGAGAGCCGGTTTGGAGGGGGCGGTCTGAGGCCCCTCCGGTGGTCCTGCGTGCTTCCCACCCCCTTCCTTAGGCTTACAAAATCTCCTTCTGCAGAAGATGGCTGCCACGATTTCTGCTTCTTGCCCTGAACCTCCACTGATAGAAAGTGGGGGCAGAGAAAGAGAAATTTGGAAAGCAGGGCAAATAGGAAGCGCCTAATAGGCAGGCAAGAACAAATCCAAACATCTAGCAAACACCACCCATATAATCAACTCAAGTTTCCAGGTAAAAGACAAAGGTAGAAAAATGTACCCTCTGGCCCAGCAGCCCCACAGGGTGGCAGTTCCAGAAATGAAAGCTGACGCAGAGCCTGTATGTTACTGCTCCGAGCAGCTCCGCTCAGCCTGGCCCAAAGCTGGAGACAACCCAGTGGGCGCGTGGCTAAACAAAGCGGGGTGTAACCAAACACTGGCGTACTACTCGGCGACAAACAGGAACGAGCCGCTGCCACGTGCGCACGCACACCAACATGGCTGAGTCTCAGAAATGACCCTGAGCGAAGGAAGCCAGCCAAAACGATACACACTGCACGATTCTGTGTAATTCCGGCGAAGGCAGCAGATGGGGGGGGGGGGGGCGGATAGAGCTAGAGGGAGTGTGTGACTTCAGAAGGGTAGGAGAGAATTTGGGGAGGTGATTTGGACGATGGTTACAGGATCACTGTAACCACGAAAATCACTGAGCTGTTCACCTCAAACAGGCAATTTTTACTGTATGTAAATTATACCTCGATAAAGCCGATTTCAAAAAAGGCACAGATTGTTACGCTGGATCAAACCAAACCGAAGCCCGACCACATGCCGCTTGATGAGATGCACCTGAGACAGCTGTGCCCTGTCAACCTGCTGGCGCTTTCTTCCTGCTCTCTCATCCTATGGCCTTTGTATTGTTGTGGGGGAGGGTCTGGCCAGACTCTGGGTGGCTGCGCTCACCAGGGAGCTGCCAGGAGCTCTGGCCATCGAAGGTGGTGAGTGGGCAAGACCCAGCCGCTGTCTCTCCAGCGCCTCCGGGTCTCCACAGGGAGCAGGCGGGGGCTGAGACATCGTCACTGCTTGTTGGAGGCCAGTCTTTCCAGCTTCTCTGCCAGGGACCTCTCTTACTCCTGGTGTCACTCTCACGGGCTCCTCTATCTTGGTGAAGTCACCTGACCCGTCTGAACTTCAGTTTCCTCACCTGTGAAATGGGGGCAACCACGGCTGCCCTGTAGTGACGGGCGAGGAGTGGGTGAGCGATGCATGTGGAATGCCCAGCACAGCCCCCCCCCACCCCCCCGCCCCCTGGCTGGACGGCTTCCCTTCTGGACCTCAGGCTTCTCACTTGCAGAGGGAGCTAATGAGAGAACAGTCATCATAGGCTCATGTATGGGTGCAATGATCTCCCGAAGAGAAAGACTCTTTCCAGCTGTGCTCCCTGGTCACACTCCTTGAGCTCTTTGGACTTGAGTCCCCTCATCTTTCCTATGGGCGAAGGATGCACTTCCCGGGGTTGGTGTGTGAAATAAACGTGCCGACATATGAATAGTGTTTAGAACACTGGTGGGCCCATGGGAGTGCCCAATAAATGCTATCTCGTGTCATAATAGGAGCGAACACTAGGACAGTCAGTGGAGACTGAACCCATCACTATGCACTGGGGGGGCATACTGAGTGGGCTCCGTCCCCTCACCTCACTCCTGTCAATGCCAGCACAGACACTAGCCTCAAACCCTATACTTCTGAAAGAAGCAAAAGATTTGGGGCTGGAGGAAGAGGCTGGGGACTGTAGGGGGTGAGTGGAGAGGCAGAGGTGGCCAGAGAGGAGAGAGGCCGGGCCTATCACCCGGGGGGGATCGGAGCAGGCAGGAAGCAGATAGCAGCTCAGTGCCTCATGGAAAACACCCCCCTCCTGGGTGCCCAGGCCCGCCCTCGCCCTCCTTATGGGGCCCGGAGCCAACTGGCCTGGTGCCCACAGCCTCCTCCCTGCTCCCAGAAAGGGCCGGCCCAGGAGCAAGAGAGAGGGCCGCCTTCGTCCCCCCCAGCCCGGGAGGCGGGGTTCCCTGGGCCCCGCCCCTCTGTGTAGCCCTGCACTAGCAAGCACTCCCCAGCCTAACCTCCTCAGCCAGTCTCGTCTAAAGACCCCTAGAGGGGCATCTGCGGAGCGGGGGTGGTCTCAGTCGGTTAAGGGTAAAGCATTCCACTCTTGATTTCGGCTCAGGTCATGATCTCACGCTTGCTGGGTTCCAGCCCCGCACTGGGCTCTATGCTGTCAGCACCGAGCCTGGTTGGGATTCTCTCTCTCCCACTCTTTCTGCCCCTCCCCTGCTCTCTGTCTCTCTCTCTAAAAATGAATAAACTTAAAAAAAATAAAGACCCCTAGGACATGGCATCCGGACCCTCACTGAGAGCAGGGCTGCAAGCTTCCCCTTCCAGGCCAGACGAAGCTGCGATGGGAACTCCAGGCCAGGGAGCCCGGCCCCTCCCACGTGGGCCTCCTGCAGGGTCTCGAGAGGCTGAGCTGAGCGCCCCGGAATGCTTCACTGGGCAACAGGCATGCTCGTAAAAATACCGTGGCCACCGCTGCTCCAATCTGCCATCTGGGCCCTAGGCCTTCCTTGCCCTGAGGCCGGCTCGGCTCACTCCAGAATTGCTGCGCCCTCCGCCTCCCATCCGAGGTCACGGCCAGGGGGCGCAGAGGGGGGCGCAGGGGAGGAACTCCTTAGCGGGCTTCCAGTGCAAGTCTGCAGAGAGAGTGGGGCCGCTGGGAAAGGTCGAGATGGGGCCAATCCCCACCACAAAGAAATAAAACATGGGCCCGGGAAAGCAGGCAGGGAGTTAGAGGAAAATCTAGGAAAAGAGAGGGGCGGCTCGAGGGGCTCCCTCTCCGTGACCTCCTCGCCCCTGGGCTCTGGGCTGCCCGCGCCCCTGGAGAGTCCTTGGTGGGCTGAAATGGAGGCCCGCGGGCCCTACTGGACCGGATAGGGCGCCTGCGATGGGAGGGATGCGGGAGAGAGCCCGGGGACTCAGGAATCTTGTCCCTGGGGTTGGGCAGCGTCCAAACACCTCACGACCAGGGTGCGGCCGGGACCCGTTGCAGGTGGGTGTCCGTCTCTCGTCAGCGCCCTCGAGGACCGGGTAAGGGCTGGGAGATGTTTCCCCACCCGACTCCTCTCTCCATCGCCCAGCCCCGCGCCCCGGAGGCACCCCAGCCCCTCGACTCCTGTTCCGAGCCCACACTGCAGCGCGGGTGCCGGGATGCGGGGCCTCTCCCCGGCCAGGGATTTCGGGGCTGCGGGCGCAGGTCCGGTGGGACCCGGCGGCGAGGGTCCCGCTGAGGTCCCGTGGGGGGCCACAAGGGCCTCCCAGCCCGCGCCAGACTCGCCAGCCCGCCTCGGAAGCCGGGGTCCGCGGAGACGAGGGGCGAGGGCGCGGCGGGGCGGGGCGGGCGGCGGGGGAGGTGATCTCACTCCCTCCTCCCCCGCCTCCCCTGCGCTCCCCTCCCCCTCCCCTGCGCGCACCACCGCCCCGCCCCGCCGCCGCTGCCGCCGCAGCATCGGCATCGCAGACGCGCTCCGGCAGCGGGTCCGAGGCCGGCGTGCGCGGAGGCTGGGCGTGCGCGGAGGCTGGGCGGGCAGCCCGAGCGGCGGCCGCAGCGCAGGTAAGCCGGGCAGGCCTGCCCCCGCGCCCCGGCTGCGGCTGCGACGTCCCCGGCCTCCCGGCCCCGGCCCTGCCCGGTCGGGGTCGGGGGACCAGAGCTAGGCGCGTCGCAGGGCCCTGCCCGCAGTTGCGGGTGGAGCGGCTGGGGCCCCACCCAGGCCCGGCACTGGGCTCAGGGGCCCCACGGACGGGAGCCGGGCGTGGGAGGGAGGCCGGGGAGGGGGGCCGGAGCCCGACAGGTGAGCGGTACCTGGGCGACGCCCAAGATGCCAATCGGGAGAGGGACACTATGCAGGGAGTCAGGCAGGGCCTGTTCGGCAGGTGGGGGCCGAAGTCGGCACGTCTCTACGGGATGTCCGCGTGTGTGAGAGAGGGAGCGCGGTGCGGGGGCCGAGTGACCCCCGCATCGGCCGCCGTGGGGTGTGGCCCTGGGCGTGGCTGCCCCTCTTTCCCAGTCGAGGGCTCTGTTTGGCTGAAAATCCCGCCGCCAGCGTAGTCGGGGCTGGCCTAGGCTGTCCCTGCCATGGGGGAGGGGTGGGGACGGGGCTGGGCGCTGCCCGGCCCGCCGCCCCGAGGCGGAGGAGGTGGGCAGGGGGGCTTTGTTCTTCTCCCTCTTCTTTCCTAACCCCAGCCTGGACTCTCCGGGGCTCCCCTGCAAAAGCCTGCGTCGGGACCACGTCTTCTCCTGCGGAGGCGCAGGGTGTGTCCGGGGCCTCGGTTTCTACAGGCTCTCGTGGCTAAAAAAGGGCGCACTGTGTGAGGTCAACCTGGACACCAACAGAGGGGCGGCTGTGCGCAGGAGCGTAGAATGTGGGTCTCTAGGGTACAGGTGAGGGAGGGAGGGTCTCACGGGCTCAGGGCCAGGAATTCTGGAAAGCAAGGTGCTCAGGGCACTGTCCCTCCCATTGCCAAGTCTTTCTATCTCGGCTCAGTTATGGGAGGGGCCTGCAATTCCTCCCCCCCCCCCCCCCCCCCCCCCCGTAGATTTTTGGAATCTCTTGGTTGGCAGGGGTTGCAAAGAGCCCGTAGTACAACCTGCTGCCCCCTACAGGGTATCTGGAGCCCGGCTCATCACTGCCCGTCTGTCTTAGGGAGGCAGGCCCAGGGCCATCTGCCAACCCCAAGGAGTTGGAGGCCTGACACCCCCTCCAAGTAGGTGCCCTGCTTCCAGCTAACTCCACCCAGAGGGCAGGGGCTTCTGGGCAACCCAGTGCCATCTCTGCTGACTCACGTGGCCCCGACAGTGAATAAGGCAGTCAGCCTTTCTTCCCATGAACTGCTGCTGAGCTTCGTGTTTCGTGTCCCTGATGGGGTGGCTGCGGCAGAGGCCTGTCAGGGCCTCTCACTCCTGATGAGCTCCTTGCTGCAGGTGGTGGGACTCAGTCTGGCCCAGCCTCTCACCTAGTACTGCACCCATGCAGCACCCACACGTGCACCCATGGGCTCCCCAGCCTTCAAGGGCTCTTGGCTATCTATGGCCACAAGGCAAGTTGGTGTCAGGGCTAAGACCAGCAGCGCCCTCTGGCTCCTCCTCATGTCTCTTTGCTGCGTTCTAGTCTTTCTCTCCATAGTCACTCGTGTCTGTGTGTGCGCGACCCCAGAAGTAATGCATCTTATTGTGGTACGCTTGAAATATACAGAAAAGAACAAAAGAAATTAAGGATTGCTGGTGATCTGATCACGCCTCACCACAGCCGGGCCTCACTCTCTTTGCTTTGCTACCACCGGCTCCCCAGAGGCTCCTCCCCCAGCCCCCAGCCCCCTGCAGAGCACCGAATGCATGCACCGCGCCCAGAGGCAGCAGGGTTCCCTTCTCTTTTTTTTTTAATTAAAAAAATTTTTTAATGTTTATTTATTTTGGAGACAGAAAGAGACTAAGCATGAATGGGGGAGGGGCAGAAAAAGAGGGAGACACAGAATCCGAAGCAGGCTCCAGACTCTGAGCTGTCAGCACAGAGCCGGCTGCGGGGCTCAAACCCACAAACCGTGAGATCATGACCTGAGCCGAAGTTGGGCGCTCAACCGAAGTTGGGCGCTCAACCGACTGAGCCACTTAGGTGCCCTGGCAGGGTTCCCTTCCTGCACGGTGATGAGCTCCTCCCTGGCCAGGAGCTCTGTGGCCCCGAGGTGTGGACAGTCATTTGCTGGGCAGCTGCTCACTGCCAAGTGCCCACTCAGGCCAAGCTCTTTGCCGCTGATGGAAAAAACCGTAACAAACCAAACCAACACCATCTTCGTCCTCAGAGGGTCCAGATTGCATTTCTTTTTACCTTTGTGACTATCTCAAGGGAAAAGGGAGGCAGGGAGGGACAGGGCCTTGTCCAAGGTCTATTCCAGTGGGTAAGGGCATCGGGTGTTCTTCTTTTGAGCCTCTTCCTGCCGCTGCGGTGGGTGCCTTCCACGGCACCCGCTTGGGCAGTACCGGCTGGGGAGGATGGAGGAAGCAGGCCCGTGTGCCATACCTGCCACTCTCCAACCCGTGACTTGGGACTCTCAGTCCCTTCCTTGCTTGGAGTCTCAGCCCTCTTGACTGTCACGTGAGGGCACAGACTCATTCATCTCCAAGGTCCCTTTCAAGACCACTCTGGGGCCACTCTAAATGGCTGCAGCTGGCAGACACGTCTCCGGACACTTTTCTGGGCAGTGAGGGCTGCGTCGCCTCACGGAATGGCCCAACCAGGCCATGCCAGTCACGCATGCAGGGCCAGGCCAGCCTCCAGGGGAGCCAGGGCAAAGGTGATAGCAGCTTTTGCTGTACCCCTTTCCGGAGCAAAAAATTGAACAGTTTTGGGGTGATGGGTTTCTAGGGCTTCCAGGGCCTGGCGGGGGACATGCGCTGGGGGGAGTCGGAGTAGAGATGGGAGTAGAGATGGGGGTCTGTTGCAGACCTCTGCAGGTGTGAGGGGGGAGGGTGACACCCAGAGTGCAGTTCCAGGGGCCCTGCCCCACCCTGTGAGTCAGACAATGGGGGAGGCAGCGGGTCTGATCCCCGCTGTAGGGTCACAAGCTGGCAGCTGTCTTTGCCCTGCCTGCCCCTCCCGTGATCTGGAAGGCCGGGTTGGGTCCCTGGGTGGGGCCTGCTGGGATGGGCCCTCAGCAGGCCCTGCCCTCCGGTCTTTCAGCCTCCTGCTTGCTCTGACCTGCCCCATTCTGGACGCTTCCCTGCTTCTGCTTTCCCTGCCCCCCTCCTTGGGCTCTGCTTGCCAGCCACCCACCTCTCCAGGCCCCCCCACCCTCCCCACTCAGTGGAGTTTCCCTGTGGGGAGGGGACTACTTCCCTCTTTCCCTCCTCCTTCCTCCGCCTGCCCCAGCCCTCCCCGTTGGTGCCCTGCATGCGCCTCATCTCCCCTTCTGCCGGTCTTCTCTCTCTGCTTCTCCCCTGCCCCACCCTCCAGGGCCCTGAGCGGGCCCCAGCTCTGAGCCTCAGCAGTGGGGTGACTGCCCCGCTGCCCCCAGCACTCCGCCAGCGGGCCCCCTGCCTTTGGGCTGGGCCCAGACTGCCTGTAGGGGCCTCATCTGACCTGCGGGGTGGGCAGGAGGTGCCTGCTGGCCACCAGCCAGAGGACCGGGGGTCAGGCAGTTAGCAAGGCCAGTCTGCCTTCTCCCCAGATATCAACAGGATCTTTGTGGCTTCTTAAAGGCTATGGTCAGATGGGGGAGGGGAGTTCCTCTGCAGGGGAAGGCTCTGGGCTGCTGGCCTTTCCAGAAGCTTTTCTTTGTCCACGCCCCCCACCCAGGCGTCAGGAGCTCGCCTGGCCCCTCGTGTTCTCCGCAGGTCTTGAAGCTTCGGAGGGCGCCCTCAGCCACTGTCCTGCGCTCAGCGGCCTGTGCCAGCCTCTGTCCCGAAACTCGCCAAGGAAGGCTTTGTCAGCCTTGGATTGGGTGGAGCAGAGGTGGCAGCGTCCTGGGCTTTGTGCACTCAGCCAAGGGGGCCTCTGAGCCTGTCCATCTTGGTGTCAGTCTGATTGAGGAGCTTGAAGGGAGGAGACGAGTTACCGGGAGCCCCTCCCTCAACCCTCCCGTCTGGAGCATTCGGAGACTGGCAGATTGGGAGAGGGCGGCCAGGCTGGGCATTTGCATGGGGGTGATGGCGGGCATGGGTGTGTGCGAAGCTTCCGGTGTTCCCCTTTGCATGTGTGGGGATCATATATCTGGTTGCATGTGTGCGTCTGTGTGTGTTTGTGAGAGCGCGTGGGCACACAGATCCTTCTGTGCCTGAACGGGTCCCCTCAGATGCCCCGCGGGCCTGTGCGGGGTTGGGGGGGAAGGGGCGGGGCTGATGGCAATGGCAGCAGAGGCTGGCATGCCTGATGCATGACGCGCATGGTTTGGGGCTTCCCGTCCTGTAGTGGGGGTGCCCTCTGACCCCTCCCCTGGCCTCCTGCTTTCATGCCTTAGGAATGCTGAGGCCCTGGGGACAACAGAGGCTCCATTGTCTACCCCTGGCTTTCTGAGCCCCTCTGTTCTTTAGCCCTTTGGCAGTGGGGAGCCCTGAGGGGGCCGGAGGGGCCTTGCAGTCTCAGAGCCATTTTTAGGCCCCCCCAACCCCCCTTTTGGTCCAGGTGTCCCAGGACTGGCGTATCTGAGCAGCGCGCTCTTTGCCTGGCCCCTTGCCCGCACCACCTGCCTGCTCTGCTTCCCTCTCTCCCCTCGGAGTCTAGAGACAGGCCCCACCGTCCACAGCAGTGGGGGACACACAGTGCCCTCTTGCCTGGCCTCCCGAGTCCTCTCTAGTGCCAAGTTCATTTCTCAGGTGTGTGTGGGGGGGTATTCTGGTCATGTTCTCAGCCCACTTTCCAAAGCCAAAGAAGAGGCTTAGAAGGCATCAAGGGGGACGGCCTTCTGGCCGTGGGCATTAGTTTCCCCAACTGTGCATGGGAAACTTGGCCTTAGCACTGGCATTCTATGAGTCTTGGCCTCTGTTCCACTGGGCCTCAGTTTCCCCTTCTGCACGGCTGTCCCCAAGCTTAACAAGGAAAGGGATGTGCCTTCTCTTGGATGGTGGGTCGTGTAAAGCCCAAGGCCGAGGGATGGGGTGGCTCCTGCTCTGCTGAGGCGTGATATGGGTCACATCCTGCTTCCACGTGGCCTCCTCCCAAGATTTCCGTCCCTGCCCCCCACATTTGCCTGCCATCTGCCTAGCAAATCGGCCCCTCCCTAGGGGGCAGGACGGCTTGGAAGCCATCCTTGTCCAGGCCGCTGGCGCACTGGGAACAGAGGTGCACGTGCCTGAGAGGCCAGCTGCCCCCCTCCAGAGTAGTCTTTGGTGGCTCTGGGAGCCTCCACCCCAACTAGAACATCACCCCTGCTGAGCGTTAGTGCCAGCTCTGTGACCTTGGACACTGTGGTCTGGTTCTCCAAACCTCAGTTTCCTAATCTGTAAACTTGGGGTAATGACAGGACCTCCTTCTCTGGGCTGATTGTAAGGGTTAATTGGGTGATGTGTGTAAACCTGTTTAGAAGAGTCCCTGGTGCATGGTAAGTAGTATCTATGAATTTATTGAATAAAATGGGGCACCTGACTGAGACACTTCCGTGAGGGGTGCAGGAAAGCTGTTCCGGCCGCCGATGGCTCCCCAGCGGTGTTCTCCCTGCTCTCCCGTGAAGGGTTAACCTCTGTCCCACCCCTTCCTTATCCTTTAAGGAGAATGGTCCATTACAGGTGAGCTGTGGTTGCCTTGGCAACTGCAGCCCGGAGGGGGCTGTGCGCTCGCTAGCTCGCTCGCTCGGGGAGTGCCTCGGAAAGGGGCGAGGTGGTGGGAAGCACCGAGGACAAGGTGGCAGTCCTTCAACACTTCCAGGCCCCCAGATACCTGTGGGGGCTCCCACCCAGCAGCCTCCTTTATGTATCATCTAACCCATTAGGCTGCGGCAGACAAGCGGGCAAGCTTTCCCCTCCGCTGCCAGTGGAGGGAGTTGGGCTCCATCTCCATGGAAACCCGCCAGCCACAGCCTGGGGGGGAGGGTGAGGAGGAGCCTTAAAGGAACACAGTGCATAGGGTGTAGGTGGCACCCATACCCTCATATGCACATCGACGGGCTCAAAGTCCCCCACCAGCCCTCCGGCAGACAGCCAGGGCATGGGTGCCCCCATGTCCTCACTCCCTGAACCTCAAGTACGGGGACCCAGCACCCACACGCCAACCATCTCACACATCTGAGGCATTGAGCCCCAGCCGAGCCCCCAGCCCTGCCCCTGGTGGGCCTGCGGGCTGTGGAACGCTGCCATTGTCAACAGACATTGAGCTGGAGAGCCCTCTCGCTACTTGACCCTTGAGGGAGTCCATTTCTGTCAGATGGGAGGGGCACCAAAGCGTCGACACAAGACCTGGGAATTCACACTGGGCACCCCTGAATGTTCACGAGGTGTGTGTGTGTGTGTGTGTGTGTGTGTGTGTGTGTGTGTGTTCAGGGAGTCCGGGAGGAAAGCAGCCACCCTAGATCCCGGCCTCCATCCACAACCTTCCAAGTCACCACCCCTCAGTGAGAGGACAAGACGTCAGGGGAGAAGACTCCTCAGGGGACCCAGGGACTGAGGGGCACAATCTGGCCAGGGCGTGGCAAGGGGCGTGGCTCCCCGGGAGTCCTCAGCCTCTCTCTGCAGGCTTCAGTGGGCAGCCTACCTCAGTGCCTGCCACGCCCTTTCTTCTTGCTGGTGCAGTGTAGGGGGGGATGGGTTCTCAGCTACACCCACTCAGGAGCAGCCTGCCTTTGTTGTGCACACGGACACTCCCTGTTGTGCCCGTGGACGCGTGGGCACCTACTCCCAGCCAGGCGGCTGCTCACTCTGCACTAGCAGCAATCTTGGACAGATTCACCGGGTCCTCTGAATGCTTCTCCCTGTCGTGGGGGTCCCCACCTCCTCCGGGAAGGCCAGCCAGTAGTGGCTCATTCATCTTGTCTTACAACTGTCTCCCAGTGCCACAAGTGGCCAGGACCTGCTGCTCTGTCTCTGTCATCGTGAGCTTTGTCTCTCTGGTCCTGGCTCAACAGCTTCTCTGTTGTTTGTCTCTCTGCTCTGCCTGTCAGTCCAGACTGACCTCTAAGCCCAAGAAGCCCCCTACTGATACCTGTCTCCCTCTTTCTTCCTAGTCCCTTGCCTGGCAGGCCCCCCCCCCCCGGGGACAAGGACACTCAAGGAGGCACCACCGTGTGTATGCACATGTGTGCGTGCGTGCGCGCGCGCACACACACACACACACACACGCCACTCACTCTCTTTGCTCTTTGGACCAGCTTTCTGCAGCCACCTCTTACCCTTTGTACTCCTTTTCTCTCTTCCTTTCCCTGATGCCAGTCTCTGTTGCTGGATTTCTCCATCTTGGTTACCGTGGTGATGGTCCATCATCCTGTCTTTGTCTCCCATTCCTTGCCCTCCCTCCCCCAGCCCCTCTTCTCAGCCTCTCCTGCTCCCTCCTGCCTCTTTCTCACCCTGTCTGTCACCCTTCAGTCTTCCCCAGCCCATCCCCACCCCTCACAGACATGGCCTTGGCTCCATCTGTACACCAGCTTGTGGAACACTCTCGCCTTCCTTGCCCCCGGAGGTGCTGATGGGGGTTGGGGGGCCTGCCGAGCTGACAACCTGACTGCTTGCTCTGTAATTGCCTGAGGAATGATGAGAGATCAGAGACCCGGCAGCAGTAGGAGGGGAAGAGGCAGAGCCCCCTCCCAGCTGTCGGGGGCCTCAACCTTCTGGCTCCTGCCTGTCTGAGTTCCCTGGGAAAGCTTGCGGCAAGCTGGGTGGCAAATACCAGGAGACTAAAAGAGATTGGGTGTGAGACCGTGGGGCATTGAGATGGGGCAGAGAATGGGGACCAGGGGCTTGGAACTATTGCATTTTCCCTGCATATACATCCAGGGTATGTAGGCCGAACCCCATTATGGGAGCCTAGATTTTGAGGACAAAGAAGAGCTCCATGACCGTGATCATCATTCCAGCAAGGGGAGCGCTCAGGCCTCCATGCAGGAAGGCCCTTCTTTGAGCTTTGTCTAGATGGTTTCTCTCCCCTCCCCCCTTCTAAGACTAGAGTGCTCAGGGCTCCCAAGGTTGTTGTTTGATCGCCTGCCCTCTGATCTGAGTCTCCTACTGTTTCCTACAGGCCTTGAAGTGGAGGCCAAGGCCGCCTGGGGCCCACCCTGCTTGTACTGGCTTTGTGGGGGAAGGTGGGGGCAGAATAGGTCTGCTGTTTGCTCCTCCCTTCTGGGCCCCAGCTCAGTTCTTGCAAGTTGGGAATTGGCCATGCGTTCACCACTTCCTGCCCTCCAAGTCCTTCTCTCAGCCTTCAGCCCCTCCATGTTGACCTATCCTGGTGCTTCTCCACCTACTCCTCCAGCTTTGGGTGGGGAAGTCTGTGAGCTCCAAGCTGCTAGTCACCACCATCCATTTTCCCTACTTAGTCCCCAGGCAGTCCGTTGAACTCACCATTCTTCTTGGGTCACCTTACACTAAACCAATTTATGTCTCCTAGTCACTTCCCGACAGACTCTAGATGCCTTAGCATGGCATTCAGGCCTCCCTGCCCACCCCTTCAGCGTTCTGGCTGAGGCTTGGTCCCCCTTTGGTAGGGTGTTGGCTGGGCACAATGAAGATGTCCAGGATGGTCTTGGAGAGGGCATCCAGACCGCACCTCCAGCCTCCAAGCTGTCAACCAGCAACCTGTGCTTACCCCACCTGCACTTTCTCCACTTGCCTTTTTCTCACAGCCCTTCCTGTTTGGAGTCAAAGCCAGCTGTCTTCTTGGGAGTGTGTTTCCTCTTGTAGTCATTGGCAGAGAACTCCCCCTCCTTTCCCTGGGCCTCCAGTCTTGAGGGCTTCTTTCATGCAGGTAGAATGTGGGTATGGCTGGTGTCACTTGGGCTTAGGTGGACACATCTAGCAGTTGAGCCCTGAAGTTGGGCCTGCTAGACACACGAGAGGTGACAGAAAGACCGTCCCAGAGCTCCTGCCGACTCTGACTTGGAGCATCTTGAAGGAGAGAGGCCACAGTCACCTCTACTGCCCCCCCTCAGGGGCATGAGGGACTGCAGAGAGGCGCTTTCCTACTTCCCTTCCTCCTGCCACACCTTGAGGTCAGGCTTCGTTCCCCCTTCTTCCATTTCCTCAACTTGTCCTATGAAATGCTACCTTTCTGGGCCCCTTTCTCCCTTTCCCGGTCCCCACTTTCCAAGATCTCCCTGTCCCCCACCAGCTTGTTAGGGCCGAACAGCACCCAGAGATCAGTTGGCTCTGAAACCCACAGCAATGAGACTGACAAGACTCCTTCTCTACATACATGTGCACCCATGCTTGTGTGCACACACAGAGATAGCAGACATGAGGATTCATCTCCCAGAGATACAGACACACAAGAAGACACACACATGCTCTTGTGTGCACATGCAGCTATCTGGACCCATGCATTGATTCTTGCAGACACACATCCCCGTCCCAGAGAAGACATATACAAATGTGCTCGTGCATGCACACACACAGCCACATAAATACAAATGTGCCTATTTGGCTACATGCCCATCCACATCCACACTCATGCACGGAGTGGCCTGTGGCATGCCCAGGGGAGCTGACTGGGGCAACAAGTTGATGCTGGAGAGGCAGCTGGTGCAGAAGCACAGACGGAGAGGAGAGAGGGAATGAAAGGCAACCTGGAGACCTAGCCAGTGCTAAGACTTCTAGGTTTCTCCCTCCAAGGTGCGGGGGAAGGAGGGATGGGGAAGCTGGCCAGCTGGGGGCGGGGCGAAGGGCGGGGCCAGGAGCCCGGGCTCGCCCAGATGTTAGTCACTAAAGTCCTACGTTCTCTCCTCTCTCCTCCCCCACCCTTCCTTTCCCTCCTTCCCTCTCCCAGTGCCCCCACCCCCGGCTCCCACCCCAAGCCGCCCACCAGCCCCCTTCCCTCCGGCCGGAGCCTGAGCCGAGCCCGGCCGGCCGTGCCGTGCCGAGCTGCCGGCGCCGCCGGGAAGATGGCCGTGTCGCTGCGGTACTTGTGGCCTCTCCTTCTGTGCAGCCCCTGCCTGCTCATCCAGATCCCCGAGGAATGTGAGTAGCTGGAGGGAGTCTTGACGCCTCCCTTCTCCGCCCCGCTGGGCTCCTCTTTTATCTTCTGCCTCCTCACCTTCTGTCGGCTCTGGACCGTCCCCTCTACTTTCCTGGGTACAGAGCTGACAGGAGGTACCCAGGACCTCTGTAGAATGGACAGGGTGGAAGACGTGCGGTGTGTCAGCACCACGGACAGGGCACCGGCGGGGGCGGGGCGGGCGGTTTCAGGACCGCGGACAGCGGGTTTGGTGCCGGACGAGCCCCCTCGGGGCTTTCCCTCGGCCCGCCCTCCCCCACCCTCCGCCGGTGTTGTGGCGGGCGGGAGAATGGGGGCGGCCCCAATCCAGGGCTAGCTTGTGCGAAGACCTGGATTCAAGTTTTGCCCTGCTTCTGACTTGAGTAATCTCATCTTCGGCCTTTCGTAGCTCTGTGTGTGAACTGACACAGGACAAGACTCCTTACAAAGGCCCAGCAGTTGTGTAAATCCTTACGATTGGGCGGGGCTGAAGGGGCTTTATGTTTGTGGAGGGTCACGGGTTAGTGTGGGTGTCCGGGAATATGGCTGGGGGCTTGTGACAAAACATGAGATTTTGTGTGTGTGGATGTGTGTGGTTGTGATTGACTAGGTGTGGCTATTCTTGGGTGTGATTTTGATTTCCTACGTGGATAAGTTTGTGAGTCACTATAACTGTTACCGGTCAGGTTTGGGGAGGTCTGCAGATGTTCGTTAGCAATCGATGATAGTGGTTCTGTGTGTGCATGTGAGGTGGGGCCATATGTGAGTACCCGTTTGTGTGTGGAGTCTGTGTTACCGTGATGATGTTTTCTCCTGAGTGTGAGCAGGTGTAAACACACTGCTGTAAGTGGCTGTTGGGCTCGTGTGAGGGGCATCTCACAGGCCAGCATTTGTGTATCTCAAGCCTGCTCCTTGGTAGCTCCAGTCCTTTCTACCTCACCTTGCTACCTTTGTCTCTGAGCCTGGACCTGGTCAGTGTCACTGAAAGATGGGCTGTGGGCTGGTGCTGGGGACCACTTTCTAGCCAGGAATGGGGCAGGGGCCGAGGGAGGCGGGCTTGGAGGTCACCGAGGGTTGGGAGGAGGTGGAGAGGGACGGATGGGACAAAGGGCAGGGATGTCCCCTTAGATATGCTGATATGCACACAGGGGCCCTTGCAGTCCTGCCTGGGCCGAATCCCTACAACAGATGGACATAGAAGCACAGGTGGTAGACACAGACAGGCCACCTGTATCCAACCAGGCACAGGCCTACAGAAGGGGCAGAGACCCCGAGACCACACGCACACAGGTGAGGAACAGGGTCACTCGCACACACGGAAGCAGGTGTGCAGTACTGAATGGAAGCACGCACACAGCCTTCAAATGTACTCTGGCAAGATACGCCCATAGGCAGACACACTGACACACAAACATACTGCATACAGTACACCCGGAGCCTTCACATGTGTGCCCGGACCCACATGTGTTCTGGTCTTCCTTTCCCTCCGTCTCCTCTTGGTTGCTTTTCAGGCCTTACCCTGGGCACCGGCCTGGCCTGCCCTGCTGTCACAGTGACCGGGCCATCTGGCCGGATGTGTTTGTCTGTGGAGGGCGGGGCAGGGAGAATTGGGAGAAAGAGAGAAGGGGGCTGCTCTGGGCACTGGGCGGCGCTTGTTATTGGCCCCAGTGCAATATGGTGGGCGGCCCGGTGCCTCCCTCGTGGAATCTGCCCTCCAGCTAGAGCTGTCTCTCTCCCGGCGGCTCAGGGCCCCTTTGTCTCTTTTCCCGTCTTCCTCCACCCAGTCGATTTTCCCCATCCTGTTCTCCTTCCCAGTCAGTGTCTCTTGCTCTAGGCTGCCTGAACTGGCCCCTCCCCAGCTCATGGCTCCCTCTGCAGTGTCCCCAGGGAGCCTCCTCCTCTCTCCTGGGGGCTGGTGACTGAGGTCTTCTGCAGAGACAAAGCTTTCAGGGGCAGTGCACTCCTGCTTCCCCTGTCCCGCATCCCCGCCTCCTCTCCCCCCTCAGAGCCACCCCGGCTGGTGCCTGCGGAGTGCGCTGAGTGCCGGCCAGGGAAGCCGCAGCTCTGGCCTCAGCCCCAGGCAACTTCTCGGCTGACTGGGAGGAAGGGGAGAAAGAAAAGACTGGAGTCAGCCCTGCAGGCAATGGAAACTCAAATGCAGCCAGGCCTTTGGGAGGGTTTTGCAGGGTAGGGGGGGGCAGCTGGGCTCTGAAGGCTGGGACTGGGTAATTGAAAACACTGAGCTGTGCTAATTGGATTAGGAGGGAAGTGGGCTGGATCGGGGGGAGGGTGCCCTGGATGCTGGGCTGCCTGCCTCCCCACCTTCTGAGGCACCCTGGGTGGGGCAGGGGTCTGTTCTACCACTCTGCCGGCTGGGGTGGGGGGGGGGAGGGGTGTGTGTGCAAGGGTCTGTCCAAAGGACATTCCTTGTTAAAGCCACACATTTCTCCCTGCGTGCTGGAGCTGCCGCCTAGCCCCCTGTGGGTAGTAGCCCACCCTGAGACTGGTGATCTGGGTCTGTCCTGTCCTTCTTCGCTGTGCTCTGCCACAACTCCAGCGTGGCGAGTGCCCCCACCCCATTTCCCCGTAGCCCCCCCCCCTTCACTCTGGCCCCTCCCCAGGGGGTCTGCGAGTGAGTGTCAGCATTTCTCTCCACTCTCTCCCGTGCTGCCGGGATTCCTTAGATGAAGGATACCGTGGTAAGTTGGGGGAGGGATGGGAGTGTTTCCCACGCCAGGGAGTTGGGGGGCGGAGAGGGGTGCCAGCAAGTCCACCTGTGTGAGCCCTGTGCCCTATGCGGGTCGCTGCCTTTTCTGGCTCTGGCGTCCTTGTCCCACTGTCTCAGCTGTGGGCCATCTTTGTTCTGTCTCTGCCCTGGCCTGGGTTTTCTGGCGCCCTCTCCTGCTTCCTGTCGCTGCTCCCTCTCTCCCCGGGACTTCCGGGTCTCTGTCTCTGGCTTCCTCTCTCCCTCAGATGTCTTTCTTTGTACTTTGGTACTTTTTGTGGCTCTTCTCTCTGTTCTGTCCCTTCCTGCCTTTGTGCGGGTCCCTTTCTCTCCTTCCTTTCATGGCCCACCTGCCTGCGGCCGCCCTGGGTTGTTTCTAGCTTGTTCTTCCTCGGCCCCCACTTCTGTGCCCTTGGGACCTCTAAGGGTTTCAAGCCCTGCTTTCCCTCACAGTGGGACAGGGGTCGAGGCAGTGAAGCCAGCTGGACGCCGTCCTCACCGCCTCTTCCCTATCCTGTCCCCAGTGATGGAGCCACCTGTCATCACCGAACAGTCTCCACGGCGCCTGGTTGTCTTCCCCACAGATGACATCAGCCTCAAGTGTGAGGCCACTGGCAAACCGGAAGTGGAGTGAGTGACCATCACCTTCTAAGCCCTGTTGTTGACTGCTGACCTCAGCTTCCAGTCCTCTTGCCTCCCGGGGCCACCCGGGGTCTCTTTCATCACCTGTGGTCCCTGCCCTGCACAGCGCGTCCGCGGGGCCCCTGGCCGCTCACACCCTGGCCTCCAGCCTGTCCCAGCCCCTGTTCTGGGTTCCAGGGCCTTCGGCTTCTGAGCCCTTTTCTGCTCGCAGGTTCCGCTGGACTCGGGATGGCGTCCACTTCAAGCCCAACGAGGAAGTGGGTGTGACTGTGCACCAGGCGCCGAATTCCGGCTCCTTCACCATCGCGGGCAACAACAGCAACTTTGCACAGAGGCTGCAGGGCACCTACCGCTGTTTTGCCAGCAATAAGCTGGGCACGGCCATGTCCCATGAGATCCAGCTCATGGCTGAGGGTGCGAGGCACTACAGGGACCCGGGAGGGCCTGGGCCACACGATAGGGTCCCTCAGCAGGTCTCAGGGGGCATGGGGAGGGGTCCAGGCTGGGGGGGCCGTGCGCCCCCAGCTGCCCGGTTTGTGTGCAGAGGACACTGCGTGCTCTGGCAGCCGGAAGCCACCTTCCTCCATTACCATCCGGCAGTGTCCTCCTGCTTCACTTTGTCTGTTTCTGCGCTGCCTTTCTGGTCACCTCCGTCTCCCCTTCGCTGGCTTCTTCGTTAAGGCTTTGCCCCACCTCAGCCTGGGGGCCTGCCTTGTTCTCCCGCTGGTCTGCTCTGCCTCTGTCTGACCCACTTCTTGGGCCTGGGCCTGGGCTTCTGCCTGCTCTGCGTTCCAGGGTCCCATCTCCTTCCCCACCCTGGGCCATCTCTCTCTGCCTCCCCCATCACTCGGTGGCCTCTCTCCTCTGCTTGCCCCTCCTCCCTCCTGTCTCTATCTCTCCACCTCCGACCCGGCCCCTCCATCTCCCTCCTTCCTGCCCAGCAGCTCTGTCTTTATCTGTTTCGCCCCTTCCCTGGGGTTTTCCCTCTGCATTCCATCCTCTCTGAGCTTTCTGCCTCCTGAGCATGCTCCTCTCTCCTCTCCACCCCTCTGGTTACCTTGGGAACTGTTGCCATGGTTTCTGTGTCAGGATGATGGAAGGGTCTGTGACTCCTACATCCTTCCACAGCTCCCCTCCCCCATCACTGCACCACAGCTTCACCGCCCCTTCCCCAGCCATCTCAGGCCTCTGGGTGGGAGCCAAGCATTGTGAAGGGTTAACCCTTCACAGCCATCTGGTCCTCTTTCCAGCCTCTCCTCTGCATGCAACGGGTCTCCACCTGGAGCCCAGAAAGGACCCGGAGTCGCTGCCTCCCACTGTGTGAACTTCCTCACAACCTGGCCCTCTCACCCCCTTGGCCGTCTCTCTTCCTTTCCCCTACCTTGCCTTGACCAGGAGAAGAGTTGGGACCCATCGTGCCAGCCTCTCTGTCCCTTCTAGGTGCCCCCAAGTGGCCGAAGGAGACGGTGAAACCTGTAGAGGTGGAGGAGGGGGAATCCGTGATTCTGCCTTGCCACCCTCCGCCCAGCGCAGAGCCGCTCCGGATCTACTGGATGAATAGCAGTGGGTGCCCACGAGGGGCTGCTGCCTGGGGTGAAGGTGGCAGTGGGTACAGCTTCCTGGACTGGGCCTGACCTTCGCTTCCTTGCCCCCGCCCCACCCCCACAGAGATCTTGCACATCAAACAGGATGAGCGGGTGACAATGGGCCAGAATGGCAATCTCTACTTTGCCAACGTGCTCACCTCGGACAACCACTCGGACTACATCTGCCATGCCCACTTCCCCGGCACCCGGACCATCATCCAGAAGGAACCCATTGACCTCCGGGTCAAGGCCAGTGAGTCCCTAAGACTCTGATACACCCCCCTCCTCACCTTCTCTCTCACACCCTGGCACGGCCCATCCCAAAGATCGGGTGACCTTGGCCTTCCTCCAGGACGGCCTGGCTCCCGCTTCGCCCCTGTTCAGACCCCTTCCCAGGAGGTGAGAACGGAGCAGGGGCCCTCCCTTTAGCAGAGGAGGAAACAGAGGCCCAGGGCCTCACAGGGGCATCACCCAGCCTGGTGACTCCGTGAGCGGAGGATGGAGCGGGCCATGCCACCGCCCCCTTCTCCTCACAGCCAACAGCATGATCGACAGGAAGCCGCGCCTGCTCTTCCCCACCAACTCCAGCAGCCACCTGGTGGCCTTGCAGGGGCAGCCGTTGGTCCTGGAGTGCATCGCTGAGGGTTTGTGAGTGTGGGGGCCCCGGCTGGGGGTGGGCAGACACGGTAGGGCCTCTGTCGCAGGCCGGGGCTGAGCAGCCTGTGCTCTCTCCACTGTGGCCCTGGGCAGCCCCACACCCACCATTAAGTGGCTGCGCCCGAGCGGCCCCATGCCAGCCGACCGAGTCACCTATCAGAACCACAACAAGACCCTGCAGCTGCTGAGCGTGATGGAAGAGGACGACGGCGAGTACCGATGCCTGGCAGAGAACCCGCTGGGCAGTGACCGGCACACCTACTATGTCACCGTGGAGGGTATGGGCCCCTGCTGGGTGGCACAGCCTTCCGGGACTGACCTCCGAGGACAGCAGTCTGTGGCGCCCACTGTCTCAGGGGGTGGGCAGGGTCTGGGTCTGGGGCAAGACCTGGCTGGGGGCCATCCCTGCTCAGGGCCACCCGCCTCCTCTCACAGCTGCCCCCTACTGGCTACACAAACCCCAGAGCCATTTGTATGGGCCTGGAGAGACTGCCCGTCTGGAATGCCAAGTGCAAGGGAGGCCCCAGCCAGAGGTCACCTGGAGAATCAATGGCATACCCGTGGAAGGTGAGTGGGGCCTTGGACGGGGGCTGGGAGCTTGAGGGGCCCTGGGGAGGAAGGGGTGGGTGACGAGGGGCCTCTGCGGGCCTCACTGCTCTGCCCTGGGCCTCGGGGCCCACGTGCTGCTCATGCAGAGCTGGCCAAGGACCAGAAGTACCGAATCCAGCGTGGAGCACTGATCCTGAGCAACGTGCGGCCCAGCGACACGATGGTGACCCAGTGCGAGGCCCGAAACCGGCACGGGCTCCTGCTGGCCAATGCCTACATCTATGTCATTGGTGAGTAACCCATCTGTCCCCGAAGCCCACCCGGCAAGGCCACCAGAGTGACTTGGCCAGCAGCTGCTATTCTCCTCGCTGGGGCCCTCCACCCCATGTCTCGCCCACGGCCACTCAACAGCGGCCGCGGGAGGGGGAGGACCAAAGGTGGGGGGGCGGTGCCTCGGAGGAAGGCACAGACGAAAAAGCGGCTTTAGAGAGTGCTCTGGCCCACCGCGTGTCACGTGTCACTGAGCGCAGCAGGCTCACCCCGAGGCCAGCCTGGTACCTCCTCTCCTGGAGCCTCAGGGAGGATAGAGGTGAGCCAGGAAGGCTTTCAGGAAGAGGTAGATAGTCAGTGAGGCTCAAGTAATTGATAAAACTTGGATGCCGGGGTCGGGGGCACATCTGAGGCACATTGGAAGGCAGAGGCTCAGTCTGGCAGGGGTGAGAGTTGGGTGCAGGGAGGCACCCAAGGCCCCTCTTGGGAGAAGCTTCCCTGGTGAGCCCCCCACTTGCCCTGGCCGCTCACGGGCCCCTGCCCCACCCTGAGTCTTGCCCTGCCTCCTGTAACTGCTTCTCCGCCAGAGCTTCCGGCCAAGATTCTGACCCCAGACAACGAGACATACATGGCGGTGGAGGGCAGCACCGCCTATCTTCTGTGCAAGGCCTTCGGAGCCCCTGTGCCCAGTGTCCAGTGGTGAGAGATCTTCCCCGAAGGGGGTGCCTCCAAGCCGTGTTCCGGCCCAAGGAGCAGGGGAGGGTGGGGAGCCCGGCCTGGTGGGGTCTGAGCCAGGCCTGCCCTGCTCACCGCAGGCTGGACAAGGAAGGGAAGACGGCACTGCAGGACGAGCGCTTCTTCCCCTACGCCAACGGCACCCTGGGCATCCGGGACCTCCAGGCCAACGACACTGGCCACTACTTCTGTCAGGCTGCCAACGACCAAAACAATGTGACCATTGTGGCTAACCTGCAGGTCAAAGGTCAGATGTAACCCCCTCCCCTGACCGATGTGACCAGCAGCACCTCCAGGAGGGAGGGTTTCGGTCTCCGGAGGACACCAGAGTGACCCGCCCTCTCCATCCTTGCCCCCAGATGCCACTCAGATCACACAGGGGCCGCAGAGCGCAATCGAGAAGAAAGGCTCAAAAGTGACATTCACGTGCCAGGCCTCCTTTGACCCGTCCCTGCAGCACAGCATCACCTGGCGAGGGGACGGTCGAAACCTCCAGGAGTTTGGGGACAGTGACAAGTGCGGGCCCAGCCCCAACCTGGGCCTGGTGGAAGGGGGCGGAGTGGGGAAGGCAGGACGTCTAGACCTCTTGGCCTCATCCATGGGGCAGCACCCCTGCTTTGAGCAGGAATGTTCTGGCAAGAGGGGGAGGGGGCAGCAGAACAAAGGGACGAGCCTGCGCCCCCTCCCCCCACCAGGTACTACATAGACGGCGGGCTCCTGGCCATCCACAACCTGGACTACAGTGACCAGGGCAACTACAGCTGTGTGGCTGGCACCGAGCTGGACATGGTGGAGAGCAAGGCCGAGCTCCTGGTGGTGGGTGAGTCCTAGGGTGGGATCAGGCTCAAGGCCCGGAGGCGTCGGGTGCACAGGAGCCCGGGGTCACATCGCAGAAGTTTCTCACACTGCGGGGGGGGGGGGGGGGTGGCCGGCTGGCGTACGGTCCAGACAATCCACCCTCCACCGCCCTCAGGGAGCCCTGGGCCGGTGCCTCACCTGGAGCTGTCTGACCGTCACCTGCTGAAGCAGAGCCAGGTGCGCCTGTCTTGGAGACCTGCTGAGGACCATAATGCCCCCATTGAGAGTAAGAGGCGTGAGCATGGCACCACCCACCTCCCTACTGCCACCCCTGGTACCCTGCCCTCCTTGTGGGAACTCCCTCCTCCCAGGACCGAGGCTCCATGACCGCCCGCCCCCTGGGACCTGCACCTGGGTTTGGGGCCCACAGTTCTTCATGGAACTCTGAGAATGCCTGTCGCCTTGGGCACTCCCTCCTTTCCTCAGGGAGACCCAGACTTACAACCCCATTCAGCCCTCCCCTGTGTGCCACACGCCAAATTGCCGGTTCACTTCTTGGCAGAGTATGACATTGAATTTGAGGACAAGGAGATGGCGCCTGAGAAGTGGTATAGTCTGGGCAAGGTGCCCGGGAACCAGACGTCCACCATCCTCAAGCTGTCGCCCTATGTCCACTACACCTTTAGAGTTACTGCCATCAACAAATATGGCTCCGGAGAGCCCAGCCCAGCCTCGGAGACCGTGGTCACGCCCGAGGCAGGTGAGCCACCTGGGAGGGGAAGCCTCCAACTCCGGGGGCCCTGGGCTCGTCTGCAAGGAAGGCCTAGAGAGGTGACCATGCCCAAGCCCCTGTACGTCTAGGTTTCCAGGCAAGTGGGGAGGCAGGGTCCCCTCAGAGCTGCTGGCTCCTGGCTTCCGGGGCCAGAAAGAGTCACTCCTTCCTTGGCCTTCGGCCTTCACAGCCTTGGCAAGATCCCACAACTTTGCCGTGTTAACTCATTACTTTCCAGCCCCAGAGAAGAACCCTGTGGACGTGAAGGGGGAAGGGAACGAGACCACCAACATGGTCATCACCTGGAAGGTGAGGGGCCCCGGGCTGGGCGTGCCCTGGGGGCGCCAGGCCGGGACCAGGCGTTGGCCGCTACCCCTGGCTGTGCCGAGGACCCGAGGATGACGGGCCAAAGGAGGGGAGTGCTCTTGGCCAACCGGCTGGTCTTCTGCTCACCCTCCTCCAGCCGCTTAGGTGGATAGACTGGAACGCCCCCCAGATTCAGTACCGCGTCCAGTGGCGCCCGCAGGGAACGCGGGGTGCCTGGCAGGAACAGATCGTGAGCAACCCCTTCCTGGTCGTGTCCAACACGTCCACCTTTGTGCCTTATGAGATCAAGGTCCAGGCTGTCAACAACCAGGGCAAGGGCCCTGAGCCCCAGATTACTATTGGCTACTCTGGGGAAGACTGTGAGTATTGGGCTGGCCTTGCCCACAGTGGGGGGAGCCTGAATGCGTACAGACTGCCCACACTCCCCCGTCCACTCTGGGGCTCTCCATAGAGCATTTCCTAGGAGTCAGGACATTCTTTTCCATAACCAAAGCGCCGTTACGACGGCACAGACATTTCCCATTGATTTACCGCTATATTTACCTAGTTGGCAGCTGATGTTCCAATAGTATCAGTCAGTGCTGTCTTTTCCTCCCCGGTCCGAGGTCCAGTCCCAGGTCCGCTATCAGGTCTAGCTGTCCTGCTCCTTTCTTTCCCTTGCACCTGGAACATTACCAGATGCTAGCTTCGATCACCTGGTCAGGATTTTTCCTGGTTACTCGTCTGCGTACTATTTTTGCCCTTGCAACTGATACGCAGTATGCGAGGCGGGGGCTGGAGACCCTGCTCTTCAAGCGGCCCGCCCCCTATGGAGCATCCAAGTCTGTCTTCCTTCTGCGGGAGGGTTCTGGGCTGGCCTACGGAGGCCACAGGCCCTCATCCATGCCTCCGGCTGTTTCCAGACCCCGAAGCAAGCCCCGAGCTGGAAGGCATCAAGATCCTCAACTCCAGTGCCGTGCTGGTCAGATGGTGGCCCATGGACCCAGCCCAGGTCAAGGGCCACCTTCGTGGATACAACGTAAGGGTTCAAGGCGTGGGGGCGAGGGGATTCCCAGGGTGAGGTGTGAGGTCACCAGGAGCGCAGGGTTTGGGGGAACCTCTTGCCACCTGGACGCTGCTGTCTTAGAGGCCTCGGGGTAGGGGGAAAGGTTCCCCATTGAGGGTGGTGGGGAGTGTGTGTGTGGGGGGGGGAGGGGCCTGCCCTGCTGGATGCCTTCCGCCCTACGGGGGCCTCCGTCTGCCTGCAGGTGACGTACTGGTGGGAGGGCAGTCAGAGGAAGCCCAGCAAGAGGCACGCCCACAAAGGGCACGTGGTGGTGCCCGCCAACAGCACCAGTGCCGTCCTGGGAGGCCTGCGGCCCTACAGCTCGTACCATCTGGAGGTGCAGGCCTTTAACGGCCGCGGGCTGGGGCCCGCCAGCGAGATGACCTTCAGCACCCCGGAGGGGGGTGAGCCTCGCACCCTGCGGCCCTGCCCCCGCCCCTCGCGCCTCCGCGGGGAGGGCCGGGCAGGGACCGTGTCTGTGTTCCGCAGTGCCTGGGCACCCGGAGGCATTGCACGTGGAGTGCCAGTCGGACACCAGCCTGCTGCTGCACTGGCAGCCCCCGCTCAGCCACAACGGCGTGCTCACCGGCTACGTGCTGTCCTACCGCCCCTGTACGTGCGCATGGGCCGGGTCCCAGCCGGGGCCTGGGGGGGGGGGCGGAGCTGGAAGTCGTGGCCCACTCTCCGCCTGTCCTCGCAGTGGATGATGGGGATAAGGAGCAGCTGTCCTTTGACCTCCCGGACCCTGAGCTGCGGACGCACAACCTGACCAACCTCCGCCCGCACCTGCGGTACCGCTTCCAGCTGCAGGCCACCACGAAAGAGGGCCCTGGAGAGGCCATCGTGCGGGAAGGAGGCACCATGGCCTTATCTGGTGAGCTGGAGGGGGCTGGGAAAGCCCTGCCGGACAGCCAGGCCCAGGAGGCCCGGCCTCGGGCCGCCTCAAGGGCACACAACCCCCCCCCTCTCGCTCCCCAGGGACCCCGGATTTTGGCAACATCTCGGCCATGGCCGGCGAGAATTATAGCGTGGTCTCCTGGGTCCCCAAGGAGGGCCAGTGCAACTTTGGGTTCCAGATCTGGTTCAAAGCCCTGGGAGGTGAGCACGAGAGGGGTCCTTGGGGGCGGCGTGGAACTAGGGTGCCGCATGGCACTGCGGCTCACTTCTGCTGCCTTCTTGCCCCTGCAGATGAGAAGACAGGCCCCCATCTGCCACCGCAGTATGTCAGCTACAACCAGAGCTCCTACACACAGTGGGATCTGCAGCCCGACACAGACTACGAGATCCACCTGCTCAAGGAGAGGGTGCTCCTCAAGATGGCTGTGAAGACCAACGGCACCGGTGACGCATCCCCCCCGCCCCAACTGCCACACCCACCATTGCCCTGGGCTCCATGCCGTGCCGCCACTCCTCCTCCCGGGATATCTCTGACCCTTGGCCCATGTGGAGAAGTCAAGGCCCCGGAAATGGCCCCTTTCAGTATCTTTCTGTTTTAACTGTTTCCAGGGCAGTCATCTTTGCAAAAGGTCCTCTTCCCTGCCCCCTGCCGCCCAGAGGGTCTCCCCGACCCATCAATTTTTAAGCATGCCTTGGCCTCAGGTCGTCATCCCCTCCCGCCCCTCTGGTGTCAGCCTGGCCCTCCACCCACCTTGCCCAGAGGGGATGGAAGTGGGTGTCTCACCTCTCCTGGGCCTGGGCTCAGTGTCTCCCCTATCCGCCCACAGGCCGTGTGAGGCTCCCCCCTGCCGGCTTCGCCACTGAGGGCTGGTTCATCGGCTTCATCAGCGCCATCATCCTCTTGCTTCTTGTCTTGCTCATCCTCTGCTTCATCAAGCGCAGCAAGGGTGGCAAATACTCAGGTAAGCCCTGGCCTGGGGCTCAGGTGAGGGGGGTAGAGCTTGTACAAGTCCCCCTCGGTCCTCAGGCCTCTGGCAGGACGGCAGGGGCATGTCGGGGGCAGGCAGGGGGCCCAGAGGGAGCCTGTGCGCAGACCGGTGGCAAAGGCGTCCGGCACGTGGGGTGAGTGGTACACGTTGATGTCTTCTTGGCATCGGAGCGCTGCAGCACCGGGAGCTCAGAGGGCGAGCCTCGCCCGAATCCCCGAGCTGGGGATGGGGCCCGGTGTCTGGGGTCAAGTGGGGCTGGGAGGGAAAGCCAGGCCTTCTCTGTATCTCCAGTGAAGGACAAGGAGGACACCCAGGTGGACTCTGAGGCCCGGCCGATGAAGGACGAGACCTTCGGCGAGTACAGGTAAGCTGGGGGAGAGCAGGTGCCCGCCAGCCCCCGGCGCCATGCGCACTTTGATCTGACCCTGTCTCTCTCTCTCCTCTGTGCTGCTGGGTGATGTCAGGTCCCTGGAGAGGTAAGACAGGGGTGGTGGGAAGACGCTGTCAGAGCCGGATCGCAGGGGCTTGCCGGGAGGCCACACGCCCCCAGGCCTCTGGCCCATCGGCTCCCTGTCTCAGGGAGAAGCCAACATGGCCCAGTCCATCCACACGCTGACGCTCAGCTTCTGGGCCTGCCTGTCGCCTGCCCGGCTGCCCCTCTCTGGGCTGTGTCAGGGCTGACAGCTGGATGGGTTCCCCTGTCCGGTGCACCGACGGGCCGAGCGCACGCTTGCCTCCTCACGTCTCCCAGTGTCCTGGGCAGGCCCGGGCCTTGCCCCTCTGGTGCTGTGCGTGCCACCTGCCCTCCTGGGTGTGCGGCAGGAATGAGGACTCTTGCCCCAGTGCATTCAGAACACATGGAAGGCAGGTGGACCCTGGGAGGGGCCTCCTCCCTCAGGCTAGCACCTGCCAGCTCTTGCAGGGCTCCAGCGGGCAGCCCCCCACCCCCACCTGCCCTCTGCCCCCACAGCGACAATGAGGAGAAAGCCTTTGGCAGCAGCCAGCCGTCCCTCAATGGAGACATCAAGCCCCTGGGCAGTGACGACAGCCTGGCCGACTACGGGGGCAGCGTGGACGTCCAGTTCAATGAAGACGGCTCCTTCATCGGCCAGTACAGCGGCAAGAAGGAGAAGGAGGCGGCGGGGGGCAATGACAGCTCGGGGGCCGCCTCCCCCATCAACCCTGCCGGGACCCTAGAGTAGCCGGTTCCAGCCAGGCAAGGCCAGGCAGGGTGGAGCCCAGGGCCGGGCTCCAGGGGAATCAGAGGCCAAGACCCCCAAGCCCAACACCTGTGCTGACCTTGGGACGGAGGCTCTTTCCACTCTCTACCGCGCCTCGGCCCCTGCTCTGGCCTTGGGCCTGTGGGAGGCTTGAAGTTGGGGGAAGAGGAGAGGAACTCGCTGCCTCTCATCCCCCTCTGATTACCCGGTCCCCACTTTATTGCCAAAACCCAGCCGCACCCCTTCTTGGGCACACACCGCTTTGTTCCAGCTCGGGGACCAGTCACCCACACGTCAGAAGCCTTCAGGTGCTGCCTCATCAGCCTCTGGGCCGAGGGAGGCCGTGGCCGGGCAGAGAGGAAGTAGGGCTGGCCGCTCTTCAGACAGCCTGGCTGGGACTGGGGACAGAACTCGGTGTCCCCACCATCTGCTCCGACCAGGACGGGAGCTGGGCACGCTGGCAGCGGGTGCAGAAGATGCCGTCTGGAGAGCCCAGAGTCCCCACCTGCCGGTGTCACAGTCCTCGGCGCCTTCCGCCCGCCCCGCCCCACGGCCGGCTTCCAGGAGTTCTACACACACGCTGCCTTTGGTGCCCACCAGACAGCATCTAAGTGGCCTCTGTCACTGCCAGGGTGTGGGGCAAGCACACACCCCTCCCCCCCTGCCCCCCCCCCCACCGCCTGCAGCCCAGGACCCTTTAGCCACCCCTCCGGCCCCAGTCTGAGTAGTTCCCTCCCTCAGCCTCCCCCGCCCCTCAACCTTGGGAATGTAAATACACCGTGACTTTGAAAGTTTGTGCCCTTGCCTTTCCCCATATGCCACTAGTGTGTAGGCAGATGTCTGAGTCTCTAGGTGGTTTCTAGGTTTTATAGCAATTAGCTTTGATGATCCCATCCTAGGAAAAATAAAAACAGACAAAAAAAAAAAAAAGGAAAACGGAAAGGTCGGTTCTCCCAGCTCTGCTGTGCTCCCGCCTGGCCGCCACGGCGCCCCATATGCCTTCGCTTGGTCTGTTGATGAGCCCTTTACAAAAAACAGAAGAAATATATATATATGTACATAAATATCAGAATTATGACAGGCAAATAAAAACCTGCAAATGAAGACAAACGGTTGTCCTTTTACTGCGCACGACCCCCCCCCCCCCACCCCCGCCAGGTCCCACACCGGCTTGCAGGCCCATTGCTGGCCACTACCCCACCGGGCCCTGTGCGCCCCCCGGCTCGCCTCCCTGCCTGCTCTCGCCCCCAGCCCGGCAGAGCCGCAGCGCCAGCACCCAGGGCACCAGTCCCCACTGCGGGGCTCTCCCCCCACCAGTGAACACTATTTATTGTTTATTTATATTTGAGAGAGAAAGAGAGCACAGTGTGGGAGGGGCAGAGAGAGAGCGCGGGAGACACAATCCGAAGCAGCTCCAGGCTCTGAGCTGTCAGCAGCACAAAGCCCGACGCCAACGTGGGGCTTGAACTCCTGAACCGAGAGATCATGACCTGAGCTGAAGTTGAATGGTTAATCAAATGAGCCCCTCAGGCCCTAGGAAAGCCCACTGTAAATGAAGGAAGGCCGTAAGTGCACCTGCGGGGCTGGCTGGCCTGCCTTGGGAATTTCTGGCTCTCCAAGGTGAGCTCCTGCCTGCCCCACTTTGCAGTAGCTGCCTTTGTTTCGTCTGTAACCCGGCACAGAAAGCACCAGAAGAGAACTTCTTTCCCCCAATTCCCACCTTTCCACTACCAAGTCAGTCCCCCCAGCCCTGGACCCAAACCCCTTGCCTTCTTGGCCCCGTGGATGAGCTGCAGGCCATTGAGGTCAGCCTCTCTTCCCCGGGGAACTGGGTCCCACCCTCGTGACCCAGGGGGGATTGCTCTCTTTTCTGCATCTCTGATTTCCCTGTCTGTTGATCAGTTGCTCGAGCAGACAAATGTGCTGCATGGCTTCCATCACTAAAAACGCCCGCTGCTACCGGCACAGACCCCTTCAGCTCTTGCCCCGTTTCTTTGCTCCTGCTGACAGCAACTCCCCTCTCCCCTCTACGCTCCTCATCCCTGCTTGATCTCCAGTGGTAACGCTCAAAGTCTGTTTCTCGTCCGCAGTGTCGATGCTGCTTTTTACATAACAATAGAATTGTGCTCAGCTGAAGGTACATTTTTGCATCTAGGTGGGGCAGTGGAATGTGGGTGCCTGGGCAACCTCGAGGCTGGGCCCTCAGAAACGGGAGCATGCCTTTGCCTGCCCCCCTCCATCCACTCGCAGGAACACGAACGCCTGGGGAGAGCGACCCTGCACCGCTGAAGGGGAGCTTTCGGGCTGGCTACACAGCAACACAAAAGGCGCCTGGCGGCCGATGCCTCGGACCTGCGGCTTCTGCCCTGGGCTGCCTTCCTGGATGTTAAAAAGATTAATGGCCTCGGCAGGCAGCCTCTCCTCGGCTGTCCTCTGACCCCTCCCTTGCGGTGTAGCCAATAAACAAATATCTCCTTGAAAAAGTTAATACGCTTTGGGTTTTTTTTTTAAGTTTACTTTTCTTTATTTTGAGAGTCAGAGACAGTCCAAGCAGGGGAGAGACAGTGAGAGACAGAAAGAATCTCAAGTGGGCTGTGTGCTGTCAGTGTGCAGCCCAATGCGGGGCTCGACCCCATGAACTGTGGGCCGAGATCGAGTCAGACACTTAACCGACTGAGCCACCCAAGTGCCCCAATAAACTTTGGTTTTCAAAATAAATTTAGGTTCACAGAGAAGTTGAGCAGAGACCAGAGTTCCTGTATACACTTCCTCACTCCCTGCCCTCAGCAGTTTCTGCTTCTAGTAACATCTCGAATTTACCACTGATAACGGTGTGCTCTCATTAGCCAGGGCCCACGGCTTGCCGTACGGCTCACTCTCTGTGGTGTGTGTTCTGTGGATTTGGACAAATGTATAAGGACACGGATCCACCTTCATCGTATCACACCGAATAACTTCTCTGCCCTGGAAACTCCCGGAAAATGCCTTTATCGAGAGTTAGCTTGCATGAAATGAAGGGGACCCCTGCCTTCTTCACCTGCAAATCTGCCACTCGGATCCAGCCGAAGACCATTTGCATCACTGTGCAAAGCCCCTTCCTGCCTCCACCCATCCGGTATCCTGCTCCCCAGAGGGGTCACCTGTGGCGCCACCCACGTGGTGGCCATCTCGTCCGCATCAGTCCTTCCCGCCCCCTCATTGCTGAGCAGTGTCCAGTGTATGCTCGCACCACAGCCGATCCATTTGCCTGTTGGTGGACATGCAGGGGGTTTCCAGCTCGGGCTATTCGAATAAAGGGTCTAGGCGCCGTCCTTCCTCAGGGAGATGCGCTGAGCCAGAGAGCGGATGTGTCACTTAGTAACCCATTGTCTTTGGGGTCTCAACCTTTGGGGTCCCAGCCCCACTGGGCCCTCTTCTGAGCTCGGAGACCCCGGCACCAGGTAAGCCCTGCCCCCATCTCTAAGTTGCTAAGTTTGAGGAGTTGCACCCCTCCCCAAGCTTCCCGCCTTAGGGGCTTCCTGAGCCCGCAGGGGCCGCCTGAGGAAGGCCCACAAACTGGGGGTCTCACCCAGCCAAAATGTATTGTCTCCGCCTTGGGCAGCCAGGAGGCCAGGATCAAGGTGTCGGCAGACTTGTGCTCTCTCTGAAGGCACTAGAGAAGGATCTGTCATTGTTTTGATTTCCTCACAGGATCCAGACAGAGGGAGAAAGTGGTAACAGGAGTGGCGTCAGGAATCCTATCCCCAGGAATGGGCTTTGTGTATTGGTTTCTTTGCATCTTCAGGCTTGAAAGCACCACCCAGTCTGAGCCCCTCCTCTCCCCCAAGCCCACACCGCAGCCCCTCCCCTCCCACCGCTCTGCCTTTCACCTGAGAAACTCGGAGGCTGGGAACTCAGCTGACGGGAATTCTGAACCTGCATAATTAAGCTGAACTGGGTTTTCAGCACTGGGAGCCCTGTGGCTACGAAAAGTAAGAGACTGTTTAGGGTTTTTGTGCCAGGGGTACCCATTCTCCTCAAGACCCCCCGCAGCCATCCCCTGATGCCATTAAACGCATAGCTAGGGACTCCCAGCAAGCTTCAGGGGACACACCAGAGGAGATAGACTACACACCAAGGAGAATAGCAAGGTTTTTGTTAGGAAATCCTGGCAGAAAGCCAGTGTGGGAGTGAATTCTAGCAAGGAGGGTGGATAGTAACATTAAGTTGGACACAAGTTATTGACCTGGGTGCGTTTTCCAGAGATTCGGTATCTAATGTTAGCCGGTGCAGCTGGAAGGGACTCTGACAGCCCACTTGATTGGTTGACTTAAACTTGAACTCAATCCTGGCCTAAATTAGATAATATTGGGATGTTAGAACAATAGGAAATTATAACAGACGGATTACCAGCAAGGAGATTGAATCAGCAATCAAAAGATTCTCAACGAATGGGCAGCCTGCATGGTTCAGTCTGTGGAGCATGTTACTTGAGCTCAAGGTTGTGAGTTCGAGCCCCACAGTGGGTGTAGAGATCACTTAAGAATAAAATCTTTATTTATTTATTTATGTAAACATTTTAAATTTTTTTTCTGTTTTTTATTTATGTTTGAGAGACAGAGAGAGACAGCATGAGCAGGGGAGAGTCAAAGAGAGAGGGAGACACAGAATCAGAAGCAGACTCCAGGCTCTGAGCTAGCTGTCAGGGGGGAGCCCCTGGGGGAGCCCCTGGGAAGTTTTTTTTAAGATTTTCTTTTTAAGAGGCACCTGGGTGGCTCCGTCGGTTAAGCGTCCAACTTCGGCTCAGGTCACGATCTCACAGTTCGTGGGTTCGAGCCCCACGTCGGGCTCTGTGCTGACAGCTAGCTCAGAGCCTGGTGCCTGCTTCGGATTCTGTGTCTCCTTCTCTCTCTGCCCCTCCCCCTCTCATGCTCTGTCTCTCTCTGTATCAAAAATAAATAAAACATTAAAAAAATTTTAAAAAACCCCATATGATCTTTTCAATAGATGCAGAAGAAGCAGTTGACCAAATACATCCATTCATGATAAAAACCTCAAGAAAGTCAGTTTAGAGGGAACATACCTCAACATAATAAGGGCTTTATATATGAAAATCGCACAGCAAACATCATCCTCAATGGGGAAAAACTGAGGCCCTTTCCTTGAAGGCCAGGAACAAGATAAGGGTGTCCCTCTCGCCACCTTTATTCAACTGTCCTGGAAGTCTTGGCGACAGCAATCAGACAGCGAAAAGAAATGAGTCATCCAAATGCGTAAGGAGGAAGGAAAACTTTCACTGTTTGCAGATGAATGATACTATATCTAGAAAACGCAAAAGATTCCACCAAAAAACTATTAGAACTGATAAGGGAATACAGTAAACTTGAAGGATCCAAAATTAATGTGCAGAAATTGATGGTATTTCTATACACCAATAATGAAGCAGCAGAAAGATAAATTAAGAAAACAATCTTGGGCTCCTGGGTGGCTCAGTCGATTGTCTGACTTGGCTCAGGTCATGATCTCGAGGTTCGTGAGTTCAAGCCCTGAGTCAGGCTCTGTGCTGACAGCTTGGAGCTTAGAGCCTGCTTTGGGTTCTGTGTCTCCCTCTCTCTCTGTCCCTTCCTTGCTTGTGTTCTCTCTTTCTCTCTCTCTTTCTCTGTCAAAAATAAATAAGAATTAAACATTTTTTTAAAATGATCTCATTTACGATTGCATTAAGAATAGTAAGATACCAAGGAATAAGCCAATCAAAGAGGTGAAAGACCTTTACTCTGAAAATTATAAAGCACTGATGAAAGGAAATGAAGAGGACACAAAGAAGCGGAAGGACATCCCATGCTCATGGATTGGAAGCACCAATACTGTTAAAATGTCCACACTACCCAAAGCAATCTACAAATTTACTGCAATCCCTATCAGAGTACCCACAGGTTTTTTCACAAGATTAGAACAAACAATCCTAAAATATGGAGCCACAAAAGACCCTGTTAGCCGAAGCAACATGGAAAAGAAAAGCAAAGCTGGAGGCATCACAAACAATTCCTGACTTCAAGTTCTATTACAAAGCCATAGAAATCAAAACAGTATGGAACTGCACAAAAATAGACACACAGATCAAAAGAACAGAATAGAAAACCCAGAAAGAAACCCACAACTATATGGTCAATTAATCTTTGACAAAGCAGGAAAGCATGGGAACCCAATGGGAAAAAGGCAGTCTATTCAACAAATGGTGTTGGAAAACCTGATCCGCTACTTGCAAAAGAATATTCTCTTCCACCATACACAAAGATAAACCCAATATGGATTTACAGACCGAAATGTGAAATCTGAAACCATAAAAATTGTAGAAGAGGCCACAGGCAGTTATTTCTCTAACATCAACGGTAGCAACATTTTTCTAGATATGTCTCCTGAAGCAAGGGAAATAAAAGCAAAAATTAAAAGTATTGGGACTACATCAAAATTAAAAGCTTTTGCACAGCGAAGGAAACAACCAGCAAAACTAAAAGACAGCCTATTGACTAGGAGAAAATATTTGCACGTGACATAACTGATAAAGGATTAGTATCCCAAATATATTAAGAACTTATAAAACTCAACACCCAAAACACAAATAATCCAATAAAAAAAATGGACAGAAGACATGAACAGACATTTCTCCAAAGAAGACACCCAGATGGCCAACAGACGCATGAAAAGATGCTCCCCATCACTCCCCATCAGGTAGATGCAAATCAGAACCACAGTGAGAGATCACCTCACACCTGTCAGAATGGCTAAAATCAACGACACAAGAAACAGCATGTGCTGGCAAGGATTGGAGGAAAAGGAACCCTCTTGCTTTGTTGGTGGGAATACAAGTTGGTGGAGCCACAGTGGAAAACAGTGTGGATGTTCCTCAAACAGGTAAAAACGGGGATGAGGGGAGGTCGCGCCTGGTTGGTCAGTTGCCTAAGCATCCAACTCTTGGTTTCAGCTCAAGTCATGATCTCACGTTTTTGTGAGTTCTAGCCCCGCATTGGGTTCTGCGAGGACAGTGTGGAGGCTGCTTGGGATTCTTTATCTCCCTTTCTCTCTCTGCCCCTCCCTGCTCAGTCTCTCTGTCTCTCTTGAAATAAATAAACTTTAAAAAAAGTTAAAAATAGGGGCACTTGGTAGATTCAGTCAGTAGGACATGTGACCCTTGATCTTGAAATCATAAGTTCGAGCCTCACCTTGGGTGTAGACGTTACTTAAAAATAGAAAATATTTTTTTAAAAAGTTAAAAATAGGGGTGCCTGGGTGGCTCAGTCGGTTAAGCGTCCGACTTTGGCTCGAATCATGATCTCACAGTTCGTGGGTTCGAGCCCCACGTCGGGCTCTGTGCTGACTGCTAGCTCAGAGCCTAGAGCCTGCTTCAGAATCTGTATCTCCTCCTCTCTCTGCCCTTCCCATGCTCATGCTCTGTCTCTTTCTGTCTCTCAATAATAAATAAACGTCTGTGTCTGTCAGCACAGAGCCCGACGTGGGGCTCAAACTCATGAACTGTGAGATCATGACCCGAGCCAAAGTCAGACACTTAACTGATTTGAACCGCCAGGCGCCCCCGCCAAAATTTTTTTTAATAAATAAAAATAAAAGAGAGGCACCTGGGTGCCTCAGTTGATTAAGCATCCAACTCCTGATTTCGGATCAGGTCACGGTCTCATGATTTGTGAGTTCCAGACCCACTGGCTCCACCCTGTCTGTGTAGAATATCTTCTCTCTCTCCCCGCTTCTGCCCCTTCCCCACTCACGAACATGCCCTCTTCTCTCTCTCTTTCAAAAATAAACTTAAAAAAAGAGGAAGTTGCAGTTGTGATCATATCCCGCTTCGTCTGTTTGACTCTGTGCTGAAGGCAGACGCATCTTGGAGACCGTGGATTAACACAAACTTAATCAGGCAGGGACTCCAGTTGCAACCGCTGCTCCAGATGCGTCTCTACCGCCTAACAGCGTCGCGGCCCCTGGCCCCTGCTCTGCAGCGAGCGTCCTATCCGACAGTTTACCCGGGACCGATCCGCAAAGATCCCCGGAAGCACTCTGATTTTGCCTGGCAGGGCCAACAGTTCACCTTCACCGTCTTGCCGAAGGGCCACGTCACCTCCCCTCCTCTCTGACATAGCGCTTAAGACTAAGGGTCTCGCCGTTCCTCACAACACCCACTGGTCCAGCACATCGATGACATCATCCTGATTGAATCTGATGAGCAAGAAGCAGAAAGTGCTATGGATGCCCTAGGAGGCCATGAGCAAACCAGAAGGTGGGAGACATACCCCATGAAAATATAGAGAAGTAAAACCTCAGTGGAGTTTCTGGAAGCTCAGTGCTCTAAGGCGTGTAAACCTTTCCTCTTCCAGGTGAAAGGCAGGATGCTGCGCCTTGTACCAACTACCTCTAAAAATAGTATCTGCTGGACCGTTTTGGGTTGTGGGATATATATCACACGCGAGTGTGACCTGGTCGGCCTATTTCTGTGTAAGTCCAGGCTACCAGCTTGGTGCGGGAGACAAGACCTAGCTCGGCGGTAAGTCCGCGCGGTGGTGCAAGTCACTCTTCCGAATGGACTTGTGACCCAGCAGTCACACTCGAAATGCCTGTGGAAAGTAGTGATATTGTGCGGGGCCTCTGGCAAACACCAACAAAGGAATCACCGCACAGTCCTCTGGGGCCTTACAGAAAGTCCACGCCTTCTGATGACCACTGTCCTTTGAAAAACCAGATCTGGCTTGCTATTGGGCCCTGGCAGGACTACGGGTGACCACGTGACCCGAGTTTTGCATCGGGAGCTAGGTGTTTGCCTTCCCCATCAAAACTTAGCGCACTGCAATGGGCGGAAATGGAATTTTAGAGATAGACACTCACGTGGTTTCAGAAAGTCCGAAAAGCTACCTGAGTAAGCGCCCTGGCTCCTTCGGCACCAGCTCCTGCAGCGTGGCCTCCTCTCGCTCAGCCGCGTCTGTCCTTCCGGAAATGTTCCGTGTGACCGGCTGACTGAGGAGCAGACAGCTCAGACCTGCGCGGAGATGGCCGCGATGATACCTATTCTAACATGTGTGACGTGGTATCACGTTGTGATTTTGATTTGCGTCTCCCTGATGATTAGTGATGTGAGCACATTTTCATGAACCTATTGGCGATTTGTGTCTTCTTCTCTAAAAATGTTTTTTTTTTAAGTTTATTTATATTGAGAGAGAGCGCATGAGCAGGGGAGGGGCAGAGAGAGAAGGAGAGAGCGAGAATCCCAAGCAGATTCTGCACTTTCAGTGCAGAGTCTGACGCGGGGATCAAACTCACGAACTGGAAGATCCTGACCTGGGTAGAAACCAAGAGTTGGATGCTTAACTGACTGAGCCACCCAGGCGCCCCCTAGTTGTATGTCTCCTTTAGAAATGTGTATTCAGGTCTTCTGCCAGTTTTTAAATTGGGTTATTTGTGATTTTTTTGCTATTGAGTTGTAGGATTTTTTTAAAAAACATTTTGGATATTAACCGTTCATCTTATATACGATTTGCAAATACTCTCTTCCACTTTGCAGGCTGCTTCTTTGGTTGTGTTGTTTGTTTCCTTTGCTGCAGTGTAGCAATGTGGGGCTTGAACTCACAACCCTGAGACCAAGAGTTGCCTGCTCTACCAACTGAGCCAGCAGGCGCCTCATGCAGCAGCTACTTAACTTGATGCAGCTGACTGGTCCTTCTGACCGGCACAGGAGCTGGCTCGAAGCCCAGATCAACACTGATTCATAGGAAATTGCTAATAATTTGGCGGAAAGGTCATGACCTCGAGTGAACGGGGCTGGAAGTTGGGTGTCAGAGGCTTGGGGAAGAAGAATGTGGACGGGCCGCTCAGGAGGGCCTTCGCTGCAGGGAGACTGTCCGTAGCCGGATGGATGAGACGACGTGTCTTGTGAATACCAGCCAGCCAGTTTCCCAACATTCCAGTATTTTCTCAATGAACCCATGAACAACGTGGCCATGGTGACCGAAGTGCTTATGTGTGACTTCAACATTCTCGACTCTCCCACACCAGGGCCAACCTGGCCCCCGATCTGCTCCCAGCAGGGACTCACACTGCCCCACAAATAGCACCATTCGGAGAGCAGTCCGCCTGTGGTGGAGACAGCACTCGGAAAGGTGTTCAGACCCTTCAGGAATAAAAGGTTGAGAAACTCCACCAGCTATAGATCCCCAGGCGGCCGAAATGCCAGCTGTTGGTAAGAGAAATATGGAAAAGACAAAAGAAGAAGAAGAAGAAGAAGAGGAAGAAGAGGAAAGTTATAAAAATCAATTCAGGACAAAGATCTACTCATCTTGCAGCTGTCTAAGATGGGATTCTGTGCAGTGAGTCCTTTTCATAAATCATTTCTCATCAGACTGGTCTTATAGCCCCTTTGGCCTTTGGAGGTCATTTTACATATACCTCCCTTTCACAGAATATATATATTGGTGTGTGAATTTTGTCTTTATTCAAAAATTGTGTTGTTCATTTCATTTCGGTAGACAGGTAAATCACTTGCCAACCAACTTGATCCTTTTAGGTTAGTTGTTTTTTTTTTAATGTTTATTTTATTTTTGAGAGAGAGAGAGAGAGACAGAGAATGTGAGTGGGGGCGGGACAGAGAGAGAGGGAGACACAGAATTCGAAGACAGGCTCCAGGCTCTGAGCTGTCAGTACAGAGCCCGATAAGGGGCTTGAACCCACAAACTGTGAGATCATGCCCTGAGCCGAAGTTGGACACTCAGCCCACTGAGCCACCCAGGTGCCCCTTAGGTTAGTTTTAATCTTTGTTAGAAAAGATTTAGATGATCGCATTCCAAATAAGAGAATGTGGAAACTAAAAATTTTGTTTTACTGTTTGAAAACTTTCCCTTTCAGCTCAGGATAGAAAAGATGAAAAGATGATATTTAAATTTGGGATGGATTAAAACATCTTCCAAGCTACTTTCGTGATAATATTTAAGTGCCTTAGAATCACAATGAAGACATATTTGAAATGTTTAACAGTGCTCAGCGGGAAGCTCAAAGTACCTAACATCTAGGAAACCGGGGGAGGGGGGAGATGCCGTTTGTGACAAGATTTCATAGCAGCTGAGTTCTGGCTTTAATTTGCCCGAAGGCAGTTGGCATCAGGCCTGTATGCCATGTGCTAGCCTTACTCACTCTCTCACGTAAGGCTCTGGAGCTCGCCGTCCAGGGAGGTATGGGAGACTGAGGACATTCTCCATATACGGACTTTTCCCGTATCTTCTGTCTAGATTAGGGCTTTTCCAGGGTTTGAGAGGAGAGGTCATTGTGTCCCAGAAAATGCCAGTGAATAAGGGCTCCTGTGTGATGAATCCACTAATACGCTGAACAGAGGCCACACCTGTGTTCTCCTGACCCCTCAAAGGTTCAGATTAAAATCCTAACAGGCCTAGGAGATTCATTCCGACAGCTGTCTACAGACAACTGTCTCATGTTTGGCTCACTTCTTGGTTTTGGGAAAAACCCAAAGGAGAGGGGAGTTGCTGGTTCTGAGAAAGTTTTAGGAAAAACTAAAGTTCACGGGGGAGCAGTCTCTAAACTTCAACCCGATCCACAGGTCGGGTTCTGATTTGGTGGAGACCCTCAGTCTATCCTGCAGATTGCTTTTGGCAAAATTTGCAAAGTCTGAGAGTGCCGGCTCTTGGCAAAATAGAGAAAAAAAGGTAAAATGGACTTGGTGCTCTGAGGTCTGTGCTTGGAGAAATCTAAGTACGTTTTACCAAACACTGATGCAGAAAGGGCTAAACCCATGGCCTACTAGGTTCTTCTACTTAAACTCTTTCCTTTATTGAAAAGTTACTGGAGAGTCAGACGTACGGCACTCTGCATATTTCCCTCACTGAGTGTTTCCGGCGAGCTCAGGAGCCACGTGCTATTTTGATGCCCACTTTGTAGGAAAGCTGATTGAAGATAAATACTGTATATTACATAACTTGCTTGAGACAAAAAGCTGAATGGGATACAGCAATTAGCAGCAGAGTCAGCATTTAAATCCGGGCTGACTCTGAGGTTCATGATTTTAGTGATTACACTGTGTTGTAATAACTCAGCCTCTCAACCTACCCTTTCCAACTGCTGGCTATAGCCATAGAAAACCTATGTCTATAAGGCCCGTTCTTTCCTGACACTCTTCCCGGAGTTGGGATAATACACCATCGACTTCGCTGAGTTTTGAAGCTGAGAACTTCTTGGAGGTTTCAGGAAGTCAGCATTCCAATCACATCTGATAGGTGCCTTGTCGGATGGTCTTTGGATCCCCTTCGAGCCTCTTTTTCATCGGGCAGATCGGGAGTGCGGCACTGCAGACGTAACGTGCTGGTACTTTCTCGTGACACATTAATTCCAGTGACTCCTCCTCTTCCAGTGCTGACTACTCCGGAGTAGCGCCTGGACTTTTCCTTCTGTCTTCTTTCCGGTTTTGCAAAGTTCTCCTTGGCTTTTGTATTTCCACTTTCTAGGACCAGACACGCTTGTCGGGTTGTCGTCTCGTGGGTCAGACATCTTCCCCAAAGAGACATGGTGTTTAACGGCAGCCACAACCTGGGCTCCCTGTTGCTATGGTCAGACTGGATTCCCTACCACCGCCTGATTGGACGCACTTGAACAAACATTTAGGGACCAGTTTACGAGTGCAGGCTCTGTGTTAGGGCCCAAACACCTGAAAGGGGGTGTTCTCTGCCGTTGTCGTGTTCACAGGCCAGGGACTGCCCTAGGTGAAGGCGGGGCCGTTCCCTCCCATCAGTTAGCCTTATCTGTGGGGTTTTTCCTCTGCAACTGCCTTCCTCCAGCTTTACCTTAGTAGGAATATCTCTGATCTGCGACAGTTCTATTTTCTAACCCAGATTCATTAAAGGCCCACTGTGACACATGCTTGATAACCTGAGCGACGGCTTCCACGCGCCGCCGCCTCCACTTCCAGGCCAGCACGGGGACATGACCTGAGGCGGACCATTCCAACTTCATCCTCTTTAGATGCACGCTGGAGTGGTGTGGACTCTCTTGCGCTATAAACCGTTAAAGATTAAGCAACTTTGAAATTCCTAATAAGTCGCAAGTACTCCCTGGGAGTGACAGTTGTAGGGGAAGAGTGGTTGAAATCTTCTAAGGCAAGCACTGGCGAACAATATCCCATAAACCCAAATCTGGCCCATCGCCTGTTTCTGTAAATAAAGCTTTATTGAAACACAGCCAAGCTTTTTCATTTAAGTGTTGTCTATGGCTACTTCTGTGCCACAGTATTTACAATCTAGGGGCGCCTGGTGGACTCAGTCGATTAAGCTCCTGACTTCAGCTCAGGTCATGATCTCAAGGTCTGTGAGTTCGAGCCCCGTGTGGGGCTCTGTGCTGACAGCTCGGAGCCTGGAGCTGCTTCGGATTCTGTGTCTCTCTCAGTCCCTATTCAGTTTGTGCTTTGTCTCTAAAAAATAAATAAACGTTAAAAAAATTATTTACAAAAGTGTTTCCAATCTGATCGTTTACAGAACAGTTTACACATTCTTGTTGTAAGACATTATTAAACTCTTTAGGGAGCATATTAAATAATAATACGTGGTAATCTTAAGTATTCTAATGGTTAAGAGAGTAAACTTAAGATGGATATATAACAAAAAGCATACACTCGGATAGCCTTTGTGTTTCTTGGCCGCGCCCACAGCCTGAGTAGTAATCAAGGAGGAGTTCGGCTTGAGCTTTTATCCTTCTCTCTCTGACTCTGAGCGGATCAGTTACCCTTGACCCCAGGTTGCTCTCATGCCCCTTCCAGAGGGCATGCCGGGAGTCCTGTCCTACTTTTTATGAAACCATACAAGGTGTTCGGAGTCTTGGGGTCTTGGTCAATGTCTTCTTGCCAGGCTCCCAAGCAGTTAAGCTCCGTTTGTCCAACCTTTTTCAAAGGCAAGTTCTACCACCTGTTTGGCTCCCAAGTGGAAGAAACCCTCATTCTAAACTTAGTGCTTTTATATTCGATTTTGGTTGATTTGTTTTCGGAATATAAACCGTTTTATGGTCCTTGAAAAGGTAAATTTGTTCCTCTCACAAGTTCTGCAGAGACTATAGCAACTTTTAAATAATGGTATTACTAATAAGGATAAAAACAATAACTTTGAATACTTATTTTATACTATAATTATGATGATAATGAGCATTATAATAATAAGCTATACTAGTTTTGAATTCTTATTATATATGTGGGAAATGGTTCCAAGTTCTGGACATAAATTAAGTCATATAGTCCTCCCAATATTTCAGTCAGTCTGGAACCAGAGCCCATGTTTTTAATCACTTTGCAAAAGACGAATTACTAGGGAGCTTGTGTTGGTTCTTCAACATGGGCAGCACATGAGTGGTATTACTAGTTGAATGTCTTTGAAGGTGGTCCCTAAACAAATAGAATACACACATATCCACATATATGAATATACATATGATATATACATATATGTATATATACTATACGTTAAGAACTTAAGTACTTTCAAATGTTTGTTGAAAGATGCATAGAAAATTTACTTATCAAAAATATTGTTGGGGCGCCTGGGGGGCTCAGTCGGTTGAACGTCTGGCTTCGGCTCAGGTCACGATCTCACGGTTCGTGGGTTCGAGCCCCGCGTCGGGCTCTGTGCTGACAGCTCAGAGCCTGGAGCCTGCTTCAGAATCTGTGTCTCCCTCTCTCTCTGATCCTCCTTTGCTCACACCGTCTCTCTCTGTCTCTCAAAAATAAATAAAAGACAAAAAAATTTAAAAAATTATTGTCAGAAAATATATGGACGGCATTGTAGTTTAGAAGGAATGCCTCAGCTGCCTACCAGACATATGCACACTCTCCTAGCAATCATCTTGCTGAGAGTAACACACTTGTGTAAACTGGACTAAAACACAGAAGCAAACAAAAATCAAGTTTGGACTCCTGGCTGGCAATGGGAAGAAGGATTACAGCTAGCTACAGTTTCTTCCTCCATTACATCGTACTACGCTGTGTTATATTATTATCATTTATTTTCTGCTTCCTCTCCTGTCTCGTTAGTACTTTACATACCAATTGTTTTGATAGGTAATTTTACAACTTAGTCACTGTGTCACTTAATGATCAAGTGGGACCGTGACTTGTTTGGAGAAGTTCGCACCGTTGGTACCGTGTCTGTGGTTTGGAGGTAATTACAGAGGCCGCTGGGGCTGTGCGTCCGTCCTCCTGGGGGATAGGGTCGGGGCACGCTGCTGTTGTTGTGTATCTTATTTTATTTTGTTTTATTTTTTAGAGAGATGGACTGAGAGCAAGTAGTGGGGAGGGGCTGAGAGAGAGAGAGAATTTTAAGCAGGCTCCATGTTCAATTTTTTTTATTTTTTATTTTTTAATGTTTTTTATTTATTTTTGAGACACAGAGAGAGACAGCACGAGCAGGGGAGGGTCAGAGAGAGAGGGAGACACAGAATCCGAAGCAGGCTCCAGGCTCTGAGCTAGCTGTCAGCACAGAGCCCGACGTGGGGCTCGAACCCACGAACCACGAGATCATGACCTGAGCCAAAGTGGGATGCCTAACTGACTGAGCCACCCAGGTGCCCTGGGTGGGATCATATTTTCATGAATAATGCTGCCATTTTGTCAGGCAGAAACAAAAAGCTGTCACCATTGCTGATTGAAGTTGAAATACACGTAGAAATGTTTGTACTGATGCTGAGGAGCCAAAGGGCGCACGGGGCGGGGTGGGCGAGGGGGTTAAACAGCACATTTAGCTTCGTGACCGGAACTCTGCAACCACGCTTCCCCCTCGTCTTCTGGCTCTCGGTTAGGTCCCGGCAGCAGATACGAGAGGACTGCAAGCCTGGAGCAGGGGACAGAGATCTTGTTCCTTCCTGTTTGCTTCCTGTTCCCACCGCCGTCCCGGCCTTGGCCCTCAGTCGGGGAGCATCAGCAGCTTTCCAGCTAATTTCAGCCTTCTCAGAACTATTCAGGGGTCACCCCCTCAGAGGTCCCAGGCCTGTGTGGCCCTTCCTCTAGGCCTCGGCAGTACAGGCGGCGGCCAGTCAGCCCCTCTCCATCTGATTCCAGCTCTGCCCAGCCCTTCTGCTGAGCTTTGACGCCCAAAACCCAGCACCTGCCATTTCTTCTCCTGTCCCGAAGGCGGGTGCCCCTTCCTGCCGGTTACCTCTGTGCGAAGCCCCTCTGGTCCCGTCTTCTGAGCTCCGGTAATCAATTCTCTGTATTAAATCCACTCTGTTGAGATACTTTGTGTAGCTTTTGTTTTTCCTGGCTGGATCCTGACTTCTAGTGTACTTTAAAGGTTATATGCCAATTATATTCTCAATAAATCTAGAAAAATAAGAAAAATGGACAAAACATAGGAATAAGGGGCTTGCAGAAGAAAAACCCAAATTAAAGCAACGAGCTACCACTTTCCACTCATGAGTTGGCAAATACACCTCCACATGTAGGAGCAAAGGTAATAGGAAACGCTGCAGAGCTGGAGGAATAGAGGAGCACCTGCATACTGCCACTGGGGACAGAGACAGACACAGCCATTCTGGAGAACAGCATGTGAGCGTCACCAGCCCACACAGCTCGGAATTCTGCTTTCCGGTCTACGTCAGGGAGGAATTCGTACCCAAGGCGCAAGGCGGCAGGTGTAGATAAGCCCCCTGCAGCTTTATCTGTGGGGCGTGGGAAGCGCAAGCACTAGGGACAGCCATCGCTGCGGAAGGGCGCCGGGAAAACTATGTGCTACTTGCAAGCAAGGCTATGTGTCGATGCAGCAATTTCAAGAAAGCCGAAAAGCGCAGTGCTGAAGAGCGGCTGAGCCGGTAATGACAGAGTAAGGACTTTGAATTCCAGTTCTCACCGAGAACAACCAGACAGGCCCGACAATCTATGGAAAATATTTGCTTGAAAATATCCAAGTGACAGGGGTACCTGGCTGACTCAGTTGGTGGAGCGTGTGACTTTTGATCTCAGGGTTGTGAGTTCGAGCCCCATGTTGGGTGTAGGGATGACTTTAAAAATCTTGAAAAGGGCACCTGGATGACTCAGTTGGTTAAGTGTCTGACTCTTGGTTTTGACTCACGTCATGATCACACAGATCGTGAGTTCAAGCCCCACATCGGGCTCTATGCTGACAGCTTGGATCCTGCTTGGGATTCTCTCTCTCTCTTGCTCTCTGCCCCTCCCCTGCTCCCTCTCTCTCAAAAATAAATAAACTTAAAACATTTTTTAATAAAAATCTTTAAAAAGAAGAAAATATCCAAGTGATAACAGTTAGTGAAGCATTATGGGGCCACGATATGGGAGAAAGGAGAAACAGAAAGAGGTGATCTCAGCTGCTGATTCCAGAAGAGTCCGTGGAGAGTATGAGAGGCTGGGCATGGCTGTTAATAGACGTGGGAGGCAAGGGATCCAGACTTGGAGTTCAGGGTCCACCGAAGAGGTGGCATTTTGGGGTTGAAAACCCACAGGTCTAGAAGTAACGTCAAGTGTAGAGAATGGCCCTAGAAATGGACTGTAGCCTGTCCCTTACGGGCCTGTAGTCAAGACCTGAGCCGTTTCAATACCGGGAAACTGGATTAAGGAAATCCAAGATCTCTAGTGTTTCAGCCGCCTGCCAGAAGCAAATATAGATCTTTTCTGGAGGAAGATAGCACCCTCCTTCGCCTCAATTTACTTATGCAGTAAATTTCCATGTACGAGGTCCAACATTCAGTAAAAAACAACCAGGTTATAGGGAGGGAAGAAAATGTAAAAATAAAAAAAATAGAGTTACGGAAGCAGCAGGTAACAGTAACAGAGGGGTGCGTCATGGGCTCAGTCGGTAGAGCAGGCAACTCTTGATCGCAGTGAATTCAAGCCCCACACTGAGAGTAGAGCTCATTAAAAAACGAGCAAACAAAGAAACAAACTCAACACAGCAGTAGAGCTACAGGGACTCCAGTAATGGAATTAATGCCGGACTTTACTTGATTTATTTATTTTTATTTCTTTATTTTGAGAGAGATGGAGAGAGTATGACTGGGGGAGGGGCTGAGAGAAAAGGAGAGATTGAAAATCTCAAGCAGGTCAGGGTGCAGAGTCTGGTGGGGGGGAGCTCAATCTCATGAAACTGTGAGATCATGACCTGAGCCAAAATCGAGTTGGATGCTTAACTGACTGAGCCACCCAGGCACTGCCATAGACTTTAAAATAAATATATTTAATACATTTAAGTAAATAAAAGACAAAACTGAGAAATCAGCAGAGATTTTGAAACTACAAAAAGAATAAAAATTCTGGAAATGTGAAATACAACAACCATATTAAGAGTTCAGTGGATTGGATTAAACAGGGGCTGAAGAGAAAATCAGTGAGCCGGAAGTTAGGGCAGAGGAAAGTAGCTGGGGCGCTTGGGGGGCTCACTGGGTCAAGTGACCGACTCTTGATTTCAGCTGAGGTCATGATCTCACAGTTGGCGGGATCAAGCTTCCATCTGCTTCTGCGCTGAAAGCATGGAGCCTACTTGGGATTCTCTCTCTCTGCCCCTTCCTCGCTCATGTGTGCACGTGCACAGAGACACACAGACACACAGAGACACAGACACACACACATTCTCTCTCTCTCTCTCTCTCAAAATAAATAAATAAACTTAAAAAAAGAAGAAAATAGCCAGAATAAAGCCTGGAGAGGTAAAAAGATGGTATAAGTATAGAATACTTTATCCAATGAAAGTACCTATGCAAATCACAAAAGTGGCAATAAATTCTTCCTATTCTTGTATTCACATCCTTTTACAAGTTGACTTTGCACGCCTCCTTTCAGGAGATGGACTCATTTCTGCATGGTCAAATATGGCCTTGGCCATGTGATTTGCTTTGGTCAATGAGACATTAACAAATGTGAAGCTTAAAAAGTGTTTGTACATCAGGACTTTCCACCTGCTGCTCTCTGGAATGCGATGACCACTACCCTGTGAGG